>JAOPHQ010005315.1:15000-17500 GCA_030340625.1 Merluccius polli
GCGCAGCGCACACACCCTGGCATAACACATGGACAAGAACTGAATCGATTTCCTTTGGTCCGTTGGCCCCCATGCCTTTATATCAAGACGCTGCGAGCTACAGATGGCCTCGGCCCTCTGCTGGATAATCCCCTGGTGAAGGCTAAGTGGAGCAGGGCAGTTTGAGGCCTGTGACGTGTCGCTGCAACTGCAAGCGTGTGCACTTTTATATGGCTTTAATTACAGACTGTGGACACAGAGAGACTTGTTTATTCTGCAGCATAGTACACACTGTGGCCCTGGCTGGCACCGCAAACACGCGTGCCTAGCACATGCGCACTCGCCAGTGGCCAAGCGGGCGCACATGCATGCGGGTGCGAGCGCACGGGAAGATTCATGAGATTCACTCGAGTATACACTCAAGAAATGGTCCGCGTCTATGATGAAATACACATCATTAATGCTCAGACACACACACACACACACACACACACACACACACACACACACATACTTACATACACATTGATACACACACACACACACACACACACACACAAACACACACACACATACTTACATACACATTCATACTCACACACACACACACACACACACACACACGCAAAGGCTGCAAGAGTGACACATTAATTGCTTATGGCAGCCGTTGTTATTTGAAGATGACACACACACACACACACACACACAATTTATGTGCCTGTTGTACTTGCCAGGTCACTGTGTCACATCTTCATCAAGTTTGTAATTTATGGATCGTCAACAAAAAGAAAAAGGGATCCTCTTTCACAGTCCAGGTGTCCCGACTGACATGACTCCGGCTAGTTTGGTCCGACTCAGCGTTTTTTTTTTTTTTTTTAGCAGCACACATTTACATTCATTTTCCACCATTTTAGCCGCCTATCACTACTATAAAAGCAAACCCCTCCGCTTTCTCTCTCTCTCTCTCTCTCTCTCTCTCTCTCTTTTTTTTTTTTTTTTTTTTTTTCATTTAAACAAACAAGCTATTTAAAGTACCATCAAGCTAACATAGGCCTCTTTATTGTGAGGAGCCAAGGAAGGTATAAATAGACTGTGAACACTGCAACAAGCGAATGCTTCATATGAAATGGCTGGCCTTACATCATTGCCTGTGAGAGAAAAAGTTCTGGAGCGGCGCTGGGCTCCCTGGGCCAGCCATTATGGTTCTGTACCAATGTTCTGCTTTCACAATCCAAACATTCTAAGGGCTGTTATTTGCTCTCTTTTTCCCTTTTACTCAGTAATTCTGCTGCCTCTCTCTTTTTCCTTTTTTTTAATTGTTTTTTTTTCAGCCCGAGCAAAAGCTGTCAACAGAGAGAATATGCAGCTTTGAGCGGTAGACTAGGGGAGGAGATAGAGGGGGTGGGGGGTGATGGTGGGGTGGGGGGGGTGAGGGGGGTGAGGGGGGTGACGGCGTAGAGAGAGATAGATAGATAGAGAGAGAGAGAGAGAGAGAGAGAGAGAGAGACACACACACACACACACACAGAGACAGAGACAGAGAGAGAGAGGCAGTATTCAGATGCCCACTGAATCATCGTTGGCAAACGTCCTCCGAGCCTTGTTACAAAACGGCCCCTCCAACCTCGAAGCAATCATTTTTAAAAACTTCTTCTTTTTTTTCTAAAAGGGACAAATGATTTTCATTCATCACAGGACAAACACTATTAAGCGGGAACACGGCGTGCTGGCGTGGCTGAGCGCAGGAAGCCCCAGCGCTGCAGGACCGAACACCTGGCCGGCCACCAGGTGTTGAGGCACTCACACCACTAATGGAGCATTTATCAACCGGCTGCCCTTGTTTCATTGACACCAGACATGTTTTCTTTATCTGCAATTACTCCCAAAATTGCACACCAGCTGCAAAATCAGTAGCACAGTGGCTCGACGAGCCTCGCTGTGTGAGCTTGAATCTGCTGGAGACATTGAGATGTCTCTATTTCGGTTCCACTCCATTGGTACCTTGCGGAAATTTCAGAATGATGATTGACCCCCCCCCTCCCTCCCCCCCTCCCCCCCCCCCCCCCCCCCCCCCCCCCATCTAATGTCAACCTGATACAATCTGTTCAATGGGTTCAGCGTCAACATTCATGGCAACATCTGCGAGACAACAATGGATCCACTGAAGCAGTTGTACAAAAAAAATAGCTGGTTTGGATGCCGGGACGTGAGTGAACTGAATCATTGAGTTCGTAATCGGAGGGGGGGTGGGGAGGGGGGGGGCGGGGGATTCAGTGAGACAATACTGCTGTCTTGCCTGATTCATTAGCTAGTCATCAGGCGTAATGACGAGTCATCACAAGTCACCACTGAGCGGAGAGTATGGTGCATAATCCTGCAGGTCCATCAGACTTCATCTGATTGGACTCTTTTCACAAAGCAATTAGAGAGAGAGAGGGATAGGTATGAGGGAGAGTTGGAAGAGAGGAAGTTATAAGGGAGAGACAGCGAGAGGAAGACGATAAACAAGAGGAAGAACGAG
>JAOPHQ010005316.1:0-27100 GCA_030340625.1 Merluccius polli
CTATACCTGCAGGAAGAGGTGCAGTGGCTAGAGTCACCTCCTCCTATACCTGTAGGAGGAGGTACAGTGGCTAGAGTCACCTCCTCCTATACCTGTAGGAGGATGTGCAGTGGCTAGAGTCACCTCCTCCTATACCTGCAGGAAGAGGTGCAGTGGCTAGAGTCACCTCCTATACCTGCAGGAAGAGGTGCAGTGGCTAGAGTCACCTCTTCCTATACCTGTAGGAGGAGGTACAGTGGCTAGAGTCACCCCCTCCTGTACCTACAGGAAGAGGTGCAGTGGCTAGAGTCACCTCCTATACCTGCAGGAAGAGGTGCAGTGGCTAGAGTCACCTCCTCCTATACCTGTAGGAGGAGGTACAGTGGCTAGAGTCACCTCCTCCTATACCTGCAGGAGAATGTGCAGTGGCTAGAGTCACCCCCTCCTGTACCTACAGGAAGAGGTGCAGTGGCTAGAGTCACCTCCTCCTATACCTGTAGGAGGAGGTGCAGTGGCTAGAGTCACCTCCTCCTATACCTACAGGAAGAGGTGCAGTGGCTAGAGTCACCTCCTATACCTGCAGGAGGATGTGCAGTGGCTAGAGTCACCCCCTCCTGTACCTGCAGGAGGTGCAGTGGCTAGAGTCACCCCCTCCTGTACCTGCAGGAGGTGCAGTGGCTAGAGTCACCTCCTCCTGTACCTGGGCTGTTGGTGTGTTTAACAGACACTGAGTCAGTTGGTGTGTTTAACAGACAGTGAATACAAAGCCAAATTAGCAGACTGGACTCTGCCATGATGTCATGGTTTCTTTAAACTTCCGCTGGGCAGGTCAAAGGTCAATCAGAACTTTACTGAGCGGTTGCCGGTTTGAATTGGGGCCATTGAGCAACATATAGCTGAAGATCAACCATCTGTCTGCACACAGGCCGCAAGGACGCCGGTTCAATTCCTACACAGACTAGGCCTCGGTTTGCTCAGGCGCTGCTCAGGATGCAAACCCTCTGATCTGAATGCTGGCTTGTTGTGGACTCACCCAAGAAGAGAGCAATCAATAGCCCTGATCAATGTGATATCTGGTTCTATCTATTGGTCTGGTCTGACCTGGGATCTCTTGGACACGTCTGGTATCAGGTATTGTATTATCTACCGGTCTGTGATCTGTTGGTCAGGTCTGGTTGAATTATATATGCAATATCATCATCATGACTCCAACATCATCCAATAATACAGAGTTAACTATAGGGCAGGGAGAGTGTTAGTACTGACCTTATGAATATGATATGGTCCTGGAGAGGTTTAGGACCAGGTAGGGTTAGTGATGTATGATATGAATGAGGTTTAGGACCAGGTAGGGTTAGTGATATGTATGATATGAATGCAGGGATGATGTCCTGGGTGGCTCTCTACACTTCCTCTGGCCAGAGATGCTCAGCAGGAATATCATATTTCATATTTTAGTTGATATCCTCAGAGTGAAGATGGAACTGTCAGCTGGGATCATACGATAGGCTGGTGGGCAAACAGACATACTGTAACATATTTTCTAACATAACTTTCACTGCATCTTCCAATCAGATGTTCAACAGGAGAGAGAAGTCAGTGAGATGTTTGCATGATTCATGATCAGTAGATGTAGGAAGCATCCTATGGAGAAGACACGTCCTCCGCATCCATCTCCTTGCATGGTAACCTCTTGTTCCCTCCTGTTCCCTTATGTTCTTCCATGACCCCTGACCTCTCATTCACTCCTGTTCCCTCATGTACTACCATGACCCCTGACCTCTCGTTCCCTCCTGTTCCCTTATGTTCTACCATGACCCCTGACCTCTCGTTCCACCTCCTCCCAGATGTGCGTTCCACCACCAAGAGAAGAATATTAGAATATACAGCCGAAAAAAAGATCAGACTCATTTATTTAAAATGTCCAAAATGAAAAAAAACTAAAAACATTCAGGCATGTTTCTTGAGAGAATGTAGTAGTTGTGTGAGCGTGTGTATGGAGGTGTGTGTGTGTGTGTGTGTGTGTGTGTGTGTGTGTGTGTGAAGGAGAGTGTATGTTTGTGAATGTGTTGTGATATGAAGAGCAGTCACAAATATGCATGGATACCGTTGTAGGTATTTCAAATGTTTTCTCTGAGGAGCGAAGGAGGAGGAGAAAACTACATTAAAGCACAGATGTGTATATTCCATTCCACTAATAAATACAACAGAAAGCACAACATGCCTCCTTATTGTCCCGCTCAACTTTAAACCGCCTGTTCCATCCAACACCAGGTCTGTAGACCGCCATTATCTCATGTTTAGTTCACCTCTAGATTCTATCTCATGTTTAGTTCACCTCTAGACACTATCTTATGTTTAGTTCACCTCTAGACTCTATCTCATGTTTAGTTCACCTCTAGACACTATCTCATGTTTAGTTCACCTCTAGACACTATCTCATGTTTAGTTCACCTCTAGACACTATCTCATGTTTAGTTCACCTCTAGACACTATCTCATGTTTAGTTCACCTCTAGACACTATCTCATGTTTAGTTCACCTCTAGACACTATCTCATGTTTAGTTCACCTCTAGACACTATCTCATGTTTAGTTCACCTCTAGACACTATCTCATGTTTAGTTCACCTCTAGACACTATCTCATGTTTAGTTCACCTCTAGACCTTCGTAGACCATCGAACCAATCACAGTTGGTTTGATTTCTGCGAATTTCGGATGCTGAAATAAACAATACAATAATGTTTTGCTCACTCGATCAATAGATTTCCAAAGAGAGTGGACAGGAGGAGGAAAGCCAAAGAGTGGACAGGAGGAGGAAAGCCAAAGAGTGGATAGGAGGAGGAAAGCCAAAGAGTGGACAGGAGGAGGAAAGCCAAAGAGAGTGGGAGTGTATGGGCTGACAGTCTTTCCTTGAGCAATCCACCGAGCTCTGGAGGTATTATACGATGACCATTATAAACTGACTATTAAAGGCCATGCAGTATCACGTATAATAAACACATACATATGATAAACACATTTTGATTTGTACAATTCAAACATATACTAACCCCCTCTGTTCAGTCCAGTCATAAAGGATGAAAACCCTTGCACACTTGAAATTACGAGCCCGTCTCCAGTGTGGAGTTTACAGGCCTCTACAATTCGTAACTTTTTGATTATTCCACCGCTACACTAATTCATTCACTGCACACACACACGTTTTCTTCTTCTGCTCCATTTCTTCTCTTCTGCTCTCTCATAACAAACCGTGTCTCCAGTAGTCCTCCACCAGCAAACGTTTAATTTTTGCTGGACTGCATGGAGCGATTATTCGTGTCGGTCTTGGTGTGAAAGGTTTGAATGTGAATATTCGTCAACGAATATTCCGCATTTTCGTTTCGTCCCTGGTGTGTAAAGGCTTTTAGTTAACGTAGTTTATATGGCTAATGTCATATAACTTAGGATCCATCCCTGGGTCCTTCGAATTCAGGAAAGAAGGAGGAGCCTCGAAACGGGCCATGTCGCGCCGCAATGACACAATCAGCAGCCTTCAAAGGATGAGGCCCCTGAATTGAGACACAGCTACTATCTCATGTTTAGTTAATCTCTAGACACTATCGCATGTTTAGTTCACTTCTAGACACGATCTTAAGTTCACCTACTTTTTTAGACACTATCTCATGTTAACTTCACCTATTAGAGATAGATTACGCTCTAGCTCATGTTAATTTAACAGGCTAAGGTTTATTTAGCGTTGGCTCACAATGTTTCTTCAGGGCACAGCAGTGTGTAAATCCACTCTCCACCACTTAATGAAATCGCATTTGCTTTAAGTATGACGACCGTTTGCTGTCTCCACTTCTTCATGAGCTATGACTAGTAACCAGCCCCCAGCAGGACAGCTCGTCTTCACTCAGGTCCTCTCCCTCGTCTTCAACCAACCCAGTTTATTCCATCAGTATAGAAAACATTCATATAATAACAAAGTATATCAGCACATATTTATAGAAAATACATATAAATACAATTTCAGCATAAGTTGATCACATTTGTGCCAAAACAATTTCCGAAGCAGAAACCAAAGTGATTGGTGTATTTAGTGCAGTATTTCCCAGGCTTTGTACACATGAAGGCAATAAGGCCATAGAAAAGAACAGATATATCCATCTAGCTTTAAGGATGAGGACCATGAGACTAAGGCAGTAGCTGTGTGGCTAGTAAGCTGTTAGCTTCCCCTAGTCCTGTGACAGTGGTAAATAGTAGTAGTATTCTGAAGCCCCTGATAGCTGACAGCATGATTTAGAAAAGCCTCCAGCATGGGCGCCACCCACACAGCTGTCTGAGCAGATCACCGTGGGAACCTACAGAATCAGTCCCTGTCCCTGAGGTTATTCATGATGATCGTTAGTGAAGGCACATTCCAGTCTTCAGTTCTCAGGTCTGTCCTCAGGTCAACTTCCACTCCCCCCTGTTAGGTGGGGTGTTCTGGAAGTCGTCCAGGGGTCAAGGGTCGTCCTGGGTCATTGTTGCATTTACATTTTACATTTAGGGCATTTAGCAGATGCTTTTGTCCAAAGCGACTGACAATAGTAGAAAGTAACACAACAAGATATCACCGTTGGCACAGCAAGGATGTCAATAGAACAAGTTTCGAGGTGCACCGTAACCGCTAGGTTTAGCTATCGTTTCTGGATAGCATGGATAGCTAGGGTACGATGCTAAGTACTATTTACTATTCAATTGCCAGGGCGTACGAACACACAATAAGTGTGGAGGTCATCCAGGGGTCAGGAAGTGGGGCTTGTCCTGGAGGTGGGGGTCGTCCAGGGGTCAGGGGTCGTCCTGGAGGTGGGGGTCATTGTGGAGGTTGTCCTGGAGGTAGGGGTCATCTAGGGGTCAGGGGTCATCCTGGATGTGGGGGTCGCCTAAGGGTCAGGGGTCTTCCTGGAGGTGGGCGTCATCCAGGGGTCAGGAAGTGGGGGTCGTGCTGAAGGTGGGGGTCATTGTGGAGGTCGTCCTGGAGGTGGGGGTCATCTAGGGGTCAGGGGTCATCCTGGAGGTGGTAGTAGTCTAGGGGTCAGGGGTCGTCCTGGAGGTGGGGGTCGTCTAGGGGTCGTCCTGGAGGTGGGGGACATCTAGGGGTCAGGGCTACAGGCCTGTCTGCTCCCTGATCCAGCTGCGGTGCTGCGTGACGCGTGCGTAAACACCTGGCTTGTTCTTACGAGCACAGCCTTCACCCCAACTGACCACGCCCGCCTGGAAGACACGCCCACTGGCACTTATGATGGACATCGGCCCACCAGAGTCACCCTGCAGGGTCAGAGGTCAAAGGTTGTGCTACTTAGAGATGTCAAATCAACATTCAGGGGAGAATAATATGAATAAAAACAGTTACTTCTAGATGACAAACACAGGAGGGATTTGTACCAAATGTATGTTTAATCTAATCTGATGTATGTTTAATGTAATCTAATGGGTGTATGTTTAATCTAATCTGGTGTATGTTTAATCTGATGGGTGTATGTTTAAACTAATCTGGTGTACATTTAATCTAATCTGGTGGGTGTATGTTTAAACTAATCTGGTGTACATTTAATCTAATCTGGTGGGTGTATGTTTAATGTAATCTGGTGGGTGTATGTTTAATGCAATCTGGTGGGTGTATGTTTAATCTAATCTGATGGGTGTATGTTTAATCTAATCTGATGGGTGTATATTTAATCTAATCTGATGGGTGTATGTTTAATCTAATCTGATGGGTGTATGGTTAATCTAATCTGATGGGCGTATGTTTAATCTAATCTAAACTGTGACTGGCTGGTGTACCTGGCAGGCGTCCACGCCTCCCTTCAGGACGCCGGCACATAGCATGCTGTCTGTGATTTTTCCCTCCATCAGAGAGCTGCACACCGATTGGTTCACCACGCGCACCTCCGCCTTCTGCAAGATGACCGCCCCGAAACCTACAGCACAGCACATGCAACACACCAACATAAACACGCTAACATAAACCCACTAACGTAAACATTAGCACACCAATGTAAACACGATAACAAACATGCTGACATATACACAAACACAAGAGACAGAGACCTCCCTCCCTGGTGGCCCCCCAGCCAGTGATCCAGGCGGACTCCCCTGCTGGGAACTGGTGAGAGGGGCTGGGCAGGCAGATGGGCCAGATGTTCTGGTTGAGGGAGACCGGTTCCTCCAGCTCCATCAGTGCCATGTCGTGGTCATAAGTCAGGGGGTTGTAGTCAGGGTGGGAGATGATCCTCTTCAGGTTCCTCCTCACTGTCCACTCATTTTCCTGGTTCTGGATGTGCAGACCCAGCAAGGCTTCCCACAGGTCCACCCTGGAGTACCTGGAGGACAATATTAAAATATCTACATATATAAATAATATTATAATATTATTAGAATAACCCATCACAATTATAATGTGATATTGTACAAATATATGTATTATATTATAATAATATATCGGTTATAATACGTATTATATTATAATAAGACATCACAATTATGTGATATTTTATAAATATATATTATAATATATCAGTTATAATATTGTATTTAAATACATCAGAATTAAATTATATATATTATAATATTCTACATATTATTTATAATATATATTATAATAATACATCACAATTATAATTGTATATTATAATATTATAATACATCACAATTATAATATTACTGTGTGTGTGTGTGTGTGTGTGTGTACTTGGTTTTGTCGTCGTCAAGGACACAGTGAGCAGCGGTGAGCAGCCAGCTCCCATTCAGGACGGACGCTCCACACACGTGACCTTTGCCCCGGACGTGAAGACTGACCTGCCAGGGCCACTCCCCCTTTTGCGACATCTGCCCCCCCACGATGGCAGAGCTCGTGTAGGGTCGTGTCCCACACTCTGCACACACACACACACTCAGTCAGGGGATAGCTAGTGTGGTAGCTGTAAGATAGTTAGCGTGATAGCTAGAGTGTGGTAGCTGTAAGGTAGTTAGTGTGATAGGTAGCGTGTGTTAGCTGTAAGGTAGTTAGCGTGATAGCTAGTGAACACACCACAGTTGGCTTCATCAGAGGCATCCTCACAGTCCGATTCTCCGTCACACTCGGGGTTCATCTTACTGATGCACACTCGAGAGCTGCACTGGTAGGTTAGCGCTGTGCACTGCTGTACTGCCACCGCTACACACACACACAAACACACACACACAAATACTATATATTATACCAATACCCCTTGTACAAATCACACTCTACCTTGCCCTTGCATACAAAGTTGATTGAGGAATATTAGGCTGTGGAAACTGGAAATCTGAAAGCTGCCCCCAAAGTCACGCTGTAGCCCTGCCCTCAAAGTCACTCTGTAGCCCCGCCCCTAAAGTCACGCTGTAGCCCTGCCCTCAAAGTCACTCTGTAGCCCCGCCCCTAAAGTCACGCTGTAGCCCTGCCCTCAAAGTCACTCTGTAGCCCTGCCCTCAAAGTCACTCTGTAGCCCCGCCCCTAAAGTCACTCTGTAGCCCTGCCCTCAAAGTCACTCTGTAGCCCCGCCCCTAAAGTCACTCTGTAGCCCCGCCCTCAAAGTCACTCTGTAGCCCTGCCCTCAAAGTCACTCTGTAGCCGCGCCCTCAAAGTCACTCTGTAGCCCCGCCCCTAAAGTCACTCTGTAGCCCTGCCCTCAAAGTCACTCTGTAGCCCTGCCCTCAAAGTCACTCTGTAGCCCCGCCCCTAATGTCACTCTGTAGCCGTGCCCCTAAAGTCACTCTGTAGCCCCGCCGCTAAAGTCACTCTGTAGCCCCGCCCCTAAAGTCACTCTGTAGCCCCGCCCCTAAGTCTTGATGTGAAGTTGTACACAAGTCTCCCTTAACAAACAGTGTGGATGACTTACACTTCTCACACTTGGCCTCGTCCGAGCCATCGGAGCAGTGGTCCAACCCGTCGCACGTCTGGTTGTCTGGGATGCAGCGGTCATTCTGACACCGGAACTGCCCTGCAGCACACTGGCCTGCGGACCGAACCAACACACTATCACTGTATGTTTCTATATAATAATAATCGTATATTAGTCGTCATGTTTTAAACTAAGATCACTATATGTGTCTATATAATAATAATTGTCTATTAGTGGCCATGTTTTAAAGTGAGATTACGCTATGTGTATATATAATAATAATTGTCTATTAGTGGCCATGTTTTAAAGTGAGATTACGCTATGTGTGTATATAACAATAAGATTATATTAGTGACCATGTTTTAAAGTGAGATTACTGTATGTGTCTATATAATAGTGTATATATAATAATAATCTTATATTAGTGGTCATGTTTTAAAGTGAGATTACTGTATGCGTCTGTATAATAATAATAATCTTATATTAGTGGTCATGTTTTAAAGTGAGATTACGCTATGTGTATATATAACAATAAGATTATATTAGTGACCATGTTTTAAAGTGAGATTACTGTATGCGTCTGTATAATAATAATAATCTTATATTAGTGGTCATGTTTTAAAGTGAGATTACTGTATGCGTCTGTATAATAATAATAATCTTATATTAGTGGTCAAGTTTTAAAGGAGCTTTATGTAACGCTGACACAGAGTGTTTAAAATGGGTACTGCAGTCCCCCCCCCCCCCCCCCTTATTATTCAATTTTGACATTATATTTTATTATTCTACTTTGATTTGACAACATTATATTTTATAATTCTATTTTGACGTTATATTTTATGAATCTATTTTGAAATTCTATTTTATTATTCTACTTTGAAATTCTATTTTATTATTGTACTTTGACAATATTATATTTTATTATTCTGTTTTGACAACATTATATTTTGGTATTCTGTTTTGACACAATTATATTTTATTATTATGCTTTGACAACATTAGAATTTATTATTCTATTTTGAGATTATATTTTATTATTATACTTTGACCTTGACAAGCGACGACGAGTCCTACACTGTAAGTTGATCAGATAATGAATACGTTTCCTTTTTCGAAATAAAACGAGTATAATGTAGAACAAGCTCAGTTGATCTAGTTCACTTGTGGGTGGAGTCAACTCTGAGACGATGAGGCAGTGGGCGGAGTCAAACAGACGTTCTGACCCGGACATGGACATTTGAAAGGAGAACATAATGGTTTAAGCATTGTTGTCGGAGAAGCCAGTACTAGCATGTTTCCTTCATTTCTGATGACATACCATGGCCATTTTATGATTTAGTACAGTACATTTGTTACATATAGCCCCTTTAATCAAACCAATCCTGTGAGAGAGGGCTTGACGGACAGTGCTGCTAACCTACCACAGTTCTCCTCATCAGAGCCGTCCCCACAGTTGTCCACTCCATCACACATCCAGAACTTCGGTTTACACCTCCCGTTACCACAGCGCATCTGTCCGTCCTGGCACTCTACACAAACACACACACACACACACACACACACACCACTTTACATGTTCATACAACACAATCAATATTTACTGATCCAGTGGAAATACATGCAGTCAAGTCTCTTAACTTAGCTGCCAGCGAACGGCTAGCTGTGTTGTGGTCCCTAGGAAACTTACCGCAGTCGTTCTCTTCGCTGTGGTCTCCACAGTCATTCCAGCCATCGCAGCGCAGACTACTGTTCACACACAGGTTGTTGTTGCAGTGGAAACTCCCGGGGCATGCTGGGTATCGCCACAGAAACATCAGAACATGGTAGCAGTGAGTAGGTGGAGTGCTAAAGTGTTTATATGAATGTATTAATAATTACATATAATACGTGTCTTACGGTTAGCAGGGACGAAGGCTTCGTATTTGGCAGAGAATCCCGAGTCCACGTGTGAGGAGTCGGAGTGGAACCTGATCGCCATCTTGGTGCTCCTGGCGGTGATGACGGTACTGCTGTCTCTCGTTCCACACAGCCTTCCGGGAGAGAGGGTTCATAATCCATATTATTAATATCATTTACACGTCTGTGTAAACCAAAAGCAAATGTGTTGAGTTTGTCACACTATAGAAAAATGTGTTATTAACCACCCAGACAAATTTGAATTCCACAGTGGAAACACTCTGGATGACTTCAACACTGCCTTATCTTCAGCCATTGAATCTGCTGCTCCTCTCATCATTAAAAAGTGAATTACAAAAAGACCGGCGCCACAGTTTAATGAAGACACCCGCACCTTTAAACGAAGCTGCAGAAAATTCGACTAAACTTGTCCATCAAGTCCATCAACTTGCATGGCATGATTGTCACGAATCCCTGGCCGGGATGACTGTTTGTTTGTCTCTGGTTTGTGTGTGGGTGCTTGTTGTGTTTTCATGTTGTCTGGTGTTTCGTGTCACTCTCCTGGCAGTGCTCGAGGGGGCATGCCTGTACCTGACTACTCACACACCTGGCTGAGGTCATCACCTCACCTGCTCCTCATCAACTGTCTGCAGTATTAAAGGAGCAGCCACACATCCAGTCTCCGCCGGATCGTTGTGAAGTATTGTGTATGCTACAGCCTTCCAGCCAGAAATTCTACTTTTGCAACCTTTAGCTGCCTGTTTCTGCCTGCCTGAGCCAGTCTCTTGACGTCTGTTTTTTGTCATCTACTAACCGTGTCTCTCTGCCTCAGGAATCAGTCCAGTTCACTCAGCTGACCACTCTCTGGATCACCCCCACCTCCGGACTCCCACTCTCGCCTGCCAGCTTCCCTTTTTCTTTCACGAATTCATTCTTTGTCAAGTAAACTGTTTACACTCATACTCTGCTTTTGGTTCCCCTCAGAATCCAGACAATGATAGCCTGCTCAGCTATAAAAACGCATTAACCGCTTCTAGAAATGCCTATTTCTCCAGTCTCAATAATTTGAACAAAGACAACCCTAAGTTTCAACCCTAGGTTTAGGACTTTCTATTCATTTACATTTACATTTAGGGCATTTAGCAGACGCTTTAGTCCAAAGCGACTTACAATAAGTACATTTGTCAGAGGAAAGTGCCCAATGCCCAATTGCTAAGTTAACCCATTGCTAGTATACAACAGAGATAAGTGCTAAGATACTAGTACTAAAATACTAATAAGTGCCAAAGGGGGGGGGGGGGTGGAGAGGATGGAGGCTATACAGAGTCCAGAACAGGTAGGTGAACTCTGAACAGGTAGGTCTTGAGTCTCTTGCGGAAGCTGGTGATCGACTCTGCGGTCTTCACGTCAGCAACTCGTTCCACCATAGCGCCAAAACAGAGAAGAGTTGTGACTTAGCTGTTCCACCTTTGCTTGCTCTTAGCGATGGCGGTACCAGCCGGCTGGCCGAGGTAGTTGAGCAGAGGGCTCTAGCCGGGACGTGGGGTCTAGCACTTGGAGGTGGGTCGGGGAGTTTCCGTTGACAGCCTTGTAGGTCAGTACCATCGTCTTGAATCTGATGCGAGCTGCTACAGGGAGCCAGTTGAGGTCGCCACTGAAGCCGCTGTAACCAGAGTGGTAAAGATCTTCTTCTTACCATGGACAGCAATGCAAGCTCCCTGCTGGTGCTTGACCTTAGCACCGCCTTCGACACAATGGACCATAGCATTCTTGTTGATCGTCTTTAACACTATGTTGGCATTAAAGGCTTGGCTCTTCTCTGGTTCAGATCCTATCTCACAAACAGAACGCAATTCGTTCTGTGTGAAGACTCACAATCACACACTGCAACACTGCAACCTAAGCTTTGGACTCCCCAAGGGTCGGTCCTTTGTCCACTGCTCTTTGCAATCTACATGCTTCCTCTCGGCAATATCATTCACAGATACAGAATTAGTTTTCCCCACTATGCAGGGCTCTGTGGCGCAATGGATAGCGCGTTGGACTTCTAGTCATCCATGTGAGGTGTGATTCAAAGGTTGTGGGTTCGAGTCCCACCAGAGTCGTTCTTTAAGGAAATCAGCAATGAAGATCAATGTGTACTGATGCTGAAGTCTTAACCAAGTAAGGCCCCGTACACAAGGGAACGTTTTTAGGTGAAAACGCAAAAATATTGTATCGTTTTTGCCTTTCATCCACATGGCAACGGCATTTCGGGTGACCTGAAACGATATTTTTTGAGAACGGGTCCCAGAGTGGAAAGATCTGGCAACGCCGCCTCTGTGTTTCCGTGTAGACAAGGGAACTGCTACTTTGTGAAAACGATGACGTCACCACCCCGTCGTCACCTTCACGTGATCAGAAGAAAGACCCCGGCCTGCACGCAACAACCGGTCACAACAACAACAACAATGGCGTACATCACAGCTGTGATTGTGCTGCAGGCGCTGCTAAGTTTATTAGCACTTTTGCAACAAAACCTTGTCGTGCTTTATCAACTTAGTATCAGTCTAAGTACAGAGTACTTAGTACCCCAGTCTTATTCTACAGTTTTGGTGTGTCCGGTCGACTCTGTCTGTGTCGGTTTACAGCGCCAGCTGTAGGTGTGGCATATGTATTACATCGTTTTCACAACGGTGTCGTTGCCATGTGTACGCGAACGTTTAGAGATCCGATGCAATTTTTTTTCAACCCGCAAAAAAAACAAACCAGGAGCGTTGTCGTGTGTGCATAGTCTAAGTGACACCGGGCCTACCAGAGTCATTCTTCATGGAAATTAGTGTGCTGCTGTGAGCATGACTGGACGTCCGGCCACTGCACTGGATGGCTACCAGCTGCTCAACAGGTCATGGACAAAGTAATTTCCTATTCTTTGTATTTTAAATGCCTGCTGTAATATTATGTATGTGTCACTTATGGCACCCATTGCACTCTTAACCTTCCCTGGAGGAGGGATCCCCACTCTGCCTTCTCAAGGTTTATTCCTGATAATCCAGGGAGATTTTCTCGCCCTTTGGGGGGGCTCTCAGAATTTGCTTTACACTAAAGGTCTCTAATATCATCCACACAGAGGCCTAGTTTATACCAGAGAAAATATCTAGATTCTGCAACCGTTGTTGAATTTCCCCTTGCTTTCTATGGTTGACGACCAGTGATGTGAGCTATAAGCACTTGACTTGACAACGCTTCCACGAGAGATTCGGTCGGGACGACAACCTATCTCTCGTCAATCTAGACTCATTGTAGCGCACACCACCTCCGAAAGTGGTCTTGACAACGGTCGTCTACATCTGCATCTACTGCTGTCGGTACAGTAAGGATGTCAATAGAACAAGTTTAAAGCACTCATAATTGCAAGGGTAACCCATTCCTTGTATATAACAAAGATAGCTAGGGTAAGATGCTACACGATGCTACACGATGCTAAGTACTAGTGCCAGGACGTTCGAACATACAATAAGTGCGTAAGAGGAGTTTTATTTTAATTTATTTATTTTTTTCTCTTTCTCTCTCTCTTTGCATCGAGATCTCACAACCGTTTTTAAATCGCGATTTGAAGATTCAAAACGCTCTGAGAAAACAAGGCCAGAGAGAGAGATTCATATAATAGGAGAGATGATAGAAAAGTGACAGAATGATGGGGGATGCTAGAGGAGAGACAGAATGATGGAGGGATGATAAAGGAGAGACAGAATGATGGAGGGATGATAGAGGAGAGACAGAATGATGGAGGGATGATAGAGGAGACAGGATGATGGAGGGATGATAGAGGAGACAGGATGATGGAGGGATGATAGAGGAGACAGGATGATGGAGGGATGATAGGAGAGACAGAATGATGGAGGGATGATAGAGGAGAGACAGAATGATGGAGGGATGATAGAGGAGAGACAGAATGATGGAGGGATGATAGAGGAGACACAGACCTTTGGTCGTTGACCTCTACATAATCGTAACATCTTGCATGGCCCCCTGCTGTGTCTGCCAGAGAGAACTCAGTGAACTGGACTTTGATAAAGTGACCTTCAGGGACCTGGGAGAGAGGGGAGGGGGAACATTAGTTAGATGTCCAACAAACAAAATCAATTGTAGACAGAGGATCCTAGACCAGACCAGACCTAGGACTAGGACTAGGACAGACTAGATCAGACCAGACCAGACCAGGACCAGACCATACCAGACCAGGGTAGAGTGGGGGAAGGACTGACCAGACCAGACCAGGGTAGAGTGGGGGAAGGACTGACCAGACCAGACCAGGGTAGATTGGGGGAAGGACTGACCAGACCAGACCAGGGTAGAGTGGGGGAAGGACTGACCAGACCAGACCAGGGTAGAGTGGGGGGAGGACTGACCAGACCAGACCAGGGTAGCGTGGGGGAAGGACTGACCAGACCAGACCAGGGTAGAGTGGGGGAAGGACTGACCAGACCAGACCAGGGTAGAGTGGGGGGAGGACTGACTAGACCAGACCAGGGTAGAGTGGGGGGAGGACTGACCTGAATGTTCCACACGCAGGTGGTCTGAGGAGGGTAGAACCCTGGGAAGTAAGGCGAGGTGAGGACCCCTGTGAGGCCAGTCAGCTGACCTCCACATGCTACAGGACAACAACAAGCTGTTAGCTCCACACAGGCTACAGGACAAGCTAATCTAGCGAGCGTAAATGTGTAGGGCGGACTGGGTCCTTACTGGTGTTGCTGAGAGGGATCTGGGAGTAGGTAGCTGTGAAGCTGCGGAAGTTCCTCTCTGGGCTGGTTACCATGGTGACCAGCATCACGTTCCCAGAGGAGTGAATGACCATAGGCTTTTGGAGGTAGCCACACTTCCTGAGGGAGAGACATACAATGCTCCTCTTCTAACACCTCACAGGGACTCTTGTATTGATATACAAATTGATGAGTAAATTAATATAAACAGTTGAATGGGGCAAACAGTATACAGTAAGTAAAGTAAAGTAAAGTATCATAGATCTATGTCTCCATTCTGAAACAAATCTACATGTAGATCAGATCTATGTCTCAATGTGTGTGAAGACTGACTCTGCTAGGACCAGGTGTTCGATGGGGACCAGAGAGTCATAGAGTTTGATGAAGTCCTTCTGGCAGTCTTTCTTCATGTTGATAGTGTGGAACGCCAGACGGACCCTGAAGCCACGCGCCGCCCTCAGCTGCCAGCGCAGGAAGGAGCTGGGAGGGTACGACGAGTTTGGGAACCCTGGAGACTGCAGGACACCTTCCTTCTGCACGTGGAACCTGAAGGACTTCTGGTCTGAGCCAGGAGCATAGTCAACATCAACTCTTAACAGGTGTATGTTTGAATATGATTGTGTTAAATGTTAATACTTACTAATGAATTTGGGCTTGGTCATGCGTGGATCCAGGGCTACAACACAGACAGAAAATGAAGAAATTAAGACGCATCTTTGGTAAATGTTCATGATGCTAATGTGGAAGAGTGCAGTAAAATGAACACTGTTCAGATCTCACCAGTTTCTCCAGACTTCTGGACCCTGGTGACTCTAAAGTATTAACCTGATTTAAAATCCATGATGACCCATGGCCGATCAGTGGTGTATCGGTGGTGTATCAGTGGTGTATCCGTAGTGCATTGGTGGGTGGTTGCTGGTTGTACCTCCAGACACCAGGTGGTTGACCTTCAGTTTGTTGGTGGGTTTGAGCAGCAGACGGCCCCGGACGACCTGCTCTCCCTCTGGTTCCTCCATAGACCCCATGGCTTCGTCCAGCGACGAGACGCGAGCTTCCGGAACATCAAACTCTGACTGGTAGTACACCATGACGCCATCCCCGGTGCCGCCGTCTCCTTCACTGCAGCAGGACACACATTAAGGTGCTGCACACCGCCCCAACAAACACCATCTGGCCAGCGAGCTATACTGCTGGTGTGGGTTGGGGCAATAACACACCCCACACCCAATGTTGGCCCCCCTGGTCAACACTGATTCAACATGTTCGCCAACAAGAAACCATCCGACCACAGCCAACAGCCACCAGTCTGGCACAGCGGCACCGTGTTGGTGTGTGTTGAGCAGTGTGCTAGCGCATCTCAACATGGTGAACAACCCACCTGAAGGCCTGGACAGTGGACTCCAGGAAGTATTTGGACAGCACAGAGTTCTTGGAGTACATCAGCTTCAACTGAAACACACAGAAGACATTAGTTACCTAACCCTAGTAATGATGTAATGTTATTGGTTACCTAACCCTAGTAATGATGTAATGTTAGTTACCTAACCCTAGTAATGATGTAATGTTATTGGTTACCTAACCCTAGTAATGATGTAATGTTATTGGTTACCTAACCCTAGTAATGATGTAATGTTATTGGTTACCTAACCCTAGTAATGATGTAATGTTAGTTACCTAACCCTAGTAATGATGTAATGTTATTGGTTACCTAACCCTAGTAATGATGTAATGTTATTGGTTACCTAACCCTAGTAATGATGTAATGTTATTGGTTACCTAACCCTAGTAATGATGTAATGTTATTGGTTACCTAACCCTAGTAATGATGTAATATTATTGGTTACCTAACCCTAGTAATGATGTAATGTTATTGGTTACCTAACCCAAGTGATGATGTAATGTCATTAGTTACCCAACCCTAGTAATGGTGTAATGTTATTAGTTACCTAACCCTAGTAATTATGTAATGTCATTGGTTAACTATCCCTAGTAATGATGTAATGTTATTAGTTACCTAACCCTAGTAATGATGTAATGTTATTAGTTACCTAACCCTAGTAGTGATGTAATGTTATTAGTTACCTAACCCTAGTAATGATGTAATGTTGTAAGTTACCTAACCCTTGTAATGATGTAATGTTGTTAGTTAACTAACCCTAGTAATTATGTAATGTTATTGGTTACCTAACCCTAATAATTATTTAATGTTATTGGTTACCTAACCCTAGTAATGATGTAATATTAGTTACCTAACCCTATGATGTAATGTTATTAGCTACCTAACCCTAGTAATGATGTAATGTTAGTAGTTACCTAACCCTAGTAATGGCGGTAATGAACATGTTACAGTCTCATTACTGTGTAGTGTGCGTACGAGTGAATGTGTGCATGTGTTCAGACCTGGCTGTTGACCAGCCCAGCCAGGTGCTTGTACTCCTGGCTGCTGGGGTCTTCGTAGGCCGGGAGGAACTGCTGGTCTGTGATGTCCATGGAGCCCATATACATCTTCTTCACACTGATGACGTCACGCACTGAACACGACAGGAGGTTAGTACCAGCTCACTGACCACTACAGGTTAGTACCAGCTCACTACAGGTTAGTACCAGCTCACTACAGGTTAGTACCAGCTCACTGACCACTACAGGTTAGTACCAGCTCACTACAGGTTAGTACCAGCTATGGTCTAGGCTAGGACGTGCTACGCTTTGTTTATCGCTTTGTTAATCGTTTCTCAGGATTTTACTTATATTCATGTTTTTGTATGCATTAGGTGAGTCCTATATCATATAGTCTTATATTATATAGTCCTATAGCAGTGTTTAATAGGCCGATATGCATAGGCCAGATGCGGTTCTCCAGAGATACCAGATGTTCTAAAGAGATACAAGAAGTTCTCCAGATATCCTAGCTGATGAAGGGAGGGACCTACGGTGGAAATGCCAGACCAGCAGGCCTGTGAGGAGCGCCAGAGCAGCGGCGCCCGCAAACAGCCCCAGACCCACCCACAGCTTCCTGCCACCAGCCTTCTGTAGGGTTCTGTGGGCTGAGGGCCGAAGGAACAGTGAAGCTTCACCCAAATCCTCCTGGAGAGAGAGACACACACACAAAGACAGACAGTGGGAGAGACAAAGAGGCAAAGAGAAAAGTGAATGAAGGAATCAGTAGCAGAGCGGTTGTACTGGGCAGCTCCCAGTAGCAGTAGTGGCAGTAGTAAAAGTGGTCAGCAGTAGCAGTAGTAAAAGTGATAGTGGTGTGTGTGTGTGTGTGTGTGTGTGTTTTAGGGTGTGGTTGGTAGAAAGTGCTACAGCAGCAGGTTTGAACCTGTCACCAGCGAATGTACACACCCTGTCCAACTCTGATGGTTAACTGAGAGAGCTGCCGTGTATTGTCCATCAGGGGGCGCCAGGGCACAGAGCGCAGATAGGCGTTCATATCGATTAAATGACAAAGTTTAGTCTATAAGAATAAAATCCAACTCCATACATGAAGACGTGAACACGGGGAGAACATACTAACTCCACCCAGAAAGGTCTGAGCCACTGAAGCTGGGCGTGTGGGGGTTTGGGCACGTTCACTAAAACGAGCAGTTCAAAAACGTTTTGTATTTTTCTATCTATATTATACAATTTGTAAACTATATTCTATCTATATTATACAAACTATTTGTAAACTATATTCTAACTATATTATACAACCTATTTGTAAACTATATTCTAACTATATTATACAACCTATTTGTAAACTATATTCTAACTATATTATACAATATATTTGTAAACTATATTCTATCTATATTATACAATATATTTGTAAACTATATTCTATCTATATTATACAAACTATTTGTAAACTATATTCTAACTATATTATACAACCTATTTGTAAACTATATTCTATCTATATTATACAACCTATTTGTAAACTATATTCTATCTATATTATACAACCTATTTGTAAACTATATTCTATCTATATTATACAATATATTTGTAAACTATATTCTATCTATATTATACAACCTATTTGTAAACTATATTCTATCTATATTATACAACCTATTTGTAAACTATATTCTATCTATATTATACAACCTATTTGTAAACTATATTCTAACTATATTATAGCCTACAAACTATTTGTAAACTATATTCTATCTATATTATACAATATATTTGTAAACTATATTCTAACTATATTATACAAACTTTACATATACAACACAGACGTGCTTACACAAACTGTAACTATCGTTATGCAAATGTTATACAAACGATGACGTCATCGGCACCACCGCTTACCCGTGTCGGGCTGACCTTCGTCCCTGAAGTCAGTGACTCCATGACGTCTTCTTGTCTAGAAACAGATAATAATAATAATCCTCCGGACCCTGTGTCCTCTGGGGGTCTCCACCCTGTGTCTTCTAGGGGTCTCCACCCTGTGTCCTCTGGAGGGTCTCCACCTGTCCTACGACATGGTGTGGGTGGAGGACAGGTACGACAGGTGTGACAGGTGTCTCCCAGAGAGAACTAACTAACTCCTGAATACTGAGTCTCCAGCAGCTAAAGTACTACAGTATTAAAGTACTACAGTACCAAAGTACTACTACAGTAGGCCTACAGCTACACGGGTCGGTGTGGGGTAGGTTCGTAGTTTCTGTGTTCAGGGCGAAACCAGGCAGCGGCGGTAATGACGTCGAGGAACGAGTAAACAGGTGAGTCCGCCTCGCGCGCCTTACCTGTTACGCCTTTTTACCGGCATGCACCGCGCGCCTCAAGTCAGAAAACGTCTAGTGCGTTAATTAGTTTCAATCAAAAAAAATATAACATTTTATGAGCCAGCAGGGGGCGCCTCCGTGATGAGACATCAAACTCCAGTTGGGGTTAGTAAATACACCAGTACTACTGCAGAGGCTACACTGTCAGAAAAAAAGGTACGACTGTGGTCCATTTTTGTTCTCTAAGGTACATCTGCTGATGATGTACCCTCACAAGTTCCACGTTGATCCCCATGGTGTACCCTTTTGGGTCAAAAGTGTACATTTAACTTCCAAAATGATCAAGGGTCCACATCTGTACCATTTTTTTTCCACAAACAGGGGTACAATGACAATGTGAGGCTGTCTGTGTAGTAGAAGTATTACTGCAGTAGTAGAAGTACTTTTATACTAACAGTCAGTATTTGGACTGTGGTGCCTTCACATGCACTGTGAACA
Organism: Merluccius polli; assembly: GCA_030340625.1. Taxonomy (NCBI): domain Eukaryota; kingdom Metazoa; phylum Chordata; class Actinopteri; order Gadiformes; family Merlucciidae; genus Merluccius; species Merluccius polli. Next base: position 19,719 of record JAOPHQ010005316.1, read on the forward strand.
CACAAACACACACGCATTATGAACACACATATTGTGAACACACGTGCACAATCACTGTAGCTGCTGGTGTCTAGTCTGAAGAGACCAGATAGACTTCAATTCACCACTTTGTGTGTGTGTGTGTGTGTGAGAGAGAGAGAGAGAGAGAGAGAGACAGAGAGAGAGAGAGAGACAGAGAGAGAGAGAGACAGAGATTGTGTGTGTGTGTGTGTGTGTGTGTGTGTGTGTGTGTGTGTGTGTGTGTGTGTGTGTGTGTGTGTGTGTGTGTGTGTGAGAGAGAGAGAGAGAGAGAGAGTGTGTGTGTGTGTGTGTGTGTGTGTCTGTGTGTGAGAGAGAGAGAGAGAGAGAGAGAGACAGAGATTGTGTGTGTGTGTGTGTGTGTGTGTGTGTGTGTGTGAGAGAGAGAGAGAGAGAGAGAGAGAGAGAGAGAGAGAGAGAGAGAGTGTGTGTGTGTGTGTGTGTGTGTGTGTGTGTGAGAGAGAGAGACAGAGATTGTGTGTGTGTGTGTGTGTGTGTGTGTGTGTGTGTGTGTGTGTGTGTGTGTGTGTGTGTGTGTGTGTGTGTGTGTGTGTGTGAGAGAGAGAGAGAGAGAGAGAGAGAGTGTGTGTGTGCGGGTGTATTAGAGGAAGTGAAGGGTAGAAAGAGAGACGAACTCGACAAGAGATGTCAGAGAAGAGAAGAGCTGAGGTGAGAAACACATACACTCACACTGCTAACACCCACAAACACACACTCCTAACACACACACACACACACTCCTAACACACACACCCCTAACACACACACACACACACACACACACATACATACAAACACACTCCTAACACACACACACACACACACACACACACACACTCCTAACACACACAAACACTCCTAACGCACACACACACACACACACACGCGTGTGTGTGTGTGTGTGTGTGTGTGTGTTGTGGTAGTGTGTTTGTGTTGTGGTAGTGTGTTTGTGTGTGTTAGGAGTGTGTGTGTGTATGTGTGTGTTAGGAGTGTATTTGTGTGTGTTAGGAGTGTGTGTGTGTGTGTGTTGTGGTAGCGTGTTAAAGTGGTTGCAAGTTGCGTGTTAATAAATGTTAAGGAGTTCTGGTCTGTTCTGTTTCAACATGTAGACCTCCCCCCCCGCTCTGGAGGAACAGAACCTCCACGACCTGTTTAGTCCTGTTCTCTCTCCTATCTCTCTCTCTCTCTCTCTCTCTCTCTCTCTCTCTCTCTCTCTCTCTCTCTCTCTCTCTCAAGTACAGAAACAGTCTTTACCATCTCCATACACATAACCGACTGTACAATATAACATATGAATGAATGCTTTATTTGTCACTAGTCACAAGTACCAGCGAAATTGGGGTCTTTACCATTTCCATAAACATTACTGACTGTACAATGTAGATGCACAATATAACATACAGAGCTATAAAAGGTCAAAATATTAAATACTATGAAAAGGTTCAATGTAAAATGATAATATATATTCAGATGAAGTTCTTATGCAGGTTGTATGGGCCATTTAGACGTCACTTTGTGTTGAAAAGTGTTCCACAGCTGCTTCACCTTGTCAGCCTGCATCACATCTCCTGTAGAAAGCAGGGTGTCACTTCATTGTACAGGTCTGCACATCTCATGGTAAGTAGGTGATAATTACTAGGTGATTCATTATTTCTTGGAAATGACAACCAAATAATTGTGTAATTATATTCTATTTCCCAATAAGCAGTTCATAATTAGCTGGTAACTTATAGTTCTACTAAGTTAATTGATAGTCATAATTAGGCTCACATTCAAAATATAGAGAAAATTATATACCTTTGTAATTAGGCCTATATTTTTTACATGGACATTATAGCGTAGAGGGGGTCAGTTTTGATATTCATCAAGAGCGGGGCTCTAAGTTGTCCTTACCTGCTTGTAAATGGAAGTGAGTGTCGGCCCAAACAGCATCTGGGGGTTAAGAACTCATCGCCTTACCAGGCACAGTAGTTGACAGCCTTGTTGTCAATGATGGAAGAGAGGTCTGGTCTTGGTGTTTCACTTGAGTTGCTGAGGGTTGAGCGCAGCCATACATTTTGGGGTAAATGTTGGGGTAATTTGGGGGTAATTTCAAAGACATTTCAAGTAGGTTACTTGCTAATTATCACCTACTTACCATGACATGTAGCAAACCGCTCATAGACGTCCTGTTTATACGACCTGACTGCCTCATGATTCATAGCCATGAGCAAACGACTACTAATCCCTAAGTGTGTAGTAGAGCGATGCTTTACATTCACCGGGACAGTGATATTACTGGCAGATGTTGATTGGGTCAAAACTATTTCTGTGGAAGCCGACGCACAAAAGTTGGAGTCAGAAACATTTTCAGAGCTAGAAATGGGGTCATGAGCCAAAAACGGTTGGGAACCACTGATGTGCAGAACTTCAGGACCAGCAGGGTTTTCTCAGGGAGCATATGTTATGGATATGTATATAATTATATATAATTATTAGTGGTGGGCATAGATTAATTTGTTTAATCTAGATTAATCTCACTGTAATCTTGGAATTAATCTAGATTAATCTAGATTAAAATGGCTCATTTGAATTCTGTCGAAGGCATTCATAATATGTGTGTGCTACCGAAATAATGACTAAAAGTAAGTCTGCGTGATCGTAACCCACCCCGGACCTACGACCGCCGTTCCGCGGCGCTTACCTTCCTTGGTGGAGATCCGGTATAAACCCAGCTCCCAACCCAACTTTGACAATAGATTAACGGCGATAATTTTTTAATCGCGCGATAAGAGTCTCGCGTTATCGCAGCGCGTTAACGCCGATAACGGCCCACCACTAATAATTATATATATATATATATATATATATATATATATATATATATATATATATATATATATATATATATATACATATATAACTGTCTAAAGATGTGTGTGTGTGTGTGTGTGTGCGTGCAAGCGTGCGTGTGTGTGTGATATAAGAGGAAGCGTGGTGTTGCTGACTTCCTGTGATGTAACTTCCTCTACGGCTCAGTGTGTCTTGACCAGCAGGTGAAAGCAGCCCTCGTTAGAGCCCTGATCAGTCTGCTGTGTCTTTAATGGCTGAGCTCACCTGTCATGAAGCACCGCCCTCAGGGAGCTAGGTATGCTGTTGTGAAACAAGCTGAAACAAACTCATGAATGAGTTTCAATATTTCTTACTAATCTAATGTATTATAATGATCTAATCTATTATAATGATCTAATATATTATAAATATCTAATCTATTATAATGATCTAATCTATTATAATGATCTAATATATTATATTGATCTTATCTATTATAATAATCTAATCTATTATAAAGATCCAATGTATTATATTGATCTTATCTATTATAATAATCTAATCTATTATAATGATCTAATCTATTTCAATGATCTAATGGTTTGCATCAACAGGTGGTTTGTAGCTGCCAACCTCTAACACACAGACTCTCACACACACTCTCTCTCTCTCTCTCTCTCTCTCTCTCTCTCTCTCTCTCACTCACTCACACACACACCATGAGCACTCCGGTTGAGGTTGTCCAACAATCTGTTCCAGCCAGACCTCCAGTACGACTTCAGGACAGGTATATTATATAACATAGTAATATCACACGAGAGGAAGTGCTGTTATACTGAATATCAGCACGGCTGTGTAAATAATCACATACATATATATATATATATATATATATATATATATATATATATATATATATATATATATATATATATATATATGTATATGTATATATATATATATATTATAAAAGTAATAGTAGTAAACAGAAATGGAATATAATATGCATAACTATGTTTTTATTTGTGCATAATCCCATGAAAATAAGAATGGTTGTGTTTTCGTTACCTTAGAATGAGCCCTTTATATCTACATGGGGAGCGGGTCCTCTTCCACAGAGCCCACCATGTTGCACCGCCGTGTTTCTACAGTAGCCCAGAACGGACAAACGCCTCTAGAGAGGACACATTGAATTTTTAATCATAATCGCTATCTTATTTATAAGCTATGACCTATAGTTTTACAGACTAAATAACTAAATACAATTTATAAATCTATCAAGGAACCTCATCACTTGACACTTGGCTATACGATGCTGCCGTAGACGATGACATCATTGTGGAAGAACCTACTGGCACCTTACTGGCACCTTACAGGCCACCGTAGCTTCAGTACCTACTGGCACCTTACAGGCTACCGTAGCTTCAGTACCTACTGGCACCTTACAGGCCACCGTAGCTTTAGTACCTACTGGCACCTTACAGGCCACCATAGCTTCAGTACCTACTGGTACCTTACAGACCACCGTAGCTTTAGTACCTACTGGCACCTTACAGGCCACCGTAGCTTTAGTACCTACTGGCACCTTACAGGCCACCGTAGCTTCAGTACCTACTGGTACCTTACAGGCCACCGTAGCTTCAGTACCTACTGGTACCTTACAGACCACCGTAGCTTCAGTACCTACTGGCACCTTACAGGCCACCGTAGCTTCAGTACCTACTGGCACCTTACAGGCCACCGTAGCTTCAGTACCTACTGGCACCTTACAGGCCACCGTAGCTTCTCCTACGTCGTTGGAAAGGGAGAGGTGGGGATGCAGTTGGTTGAAATCTCACTAGACCTCACTAGAAGTTTGCCAGATGCCACTAAATCCTATACACTGAAACTTTAACATCATATCCAGAATAAACTAACGATGGTGTGTATTTGTAGGCGGGGCTCCAACTTGTCACTGCTATTGGATGTGAGCTGCTTGGGGGTGGAGCCTGTGTGTTCTGTCTCCACCCCCAAGGAGGTGTGGCTACAACTGTTACACACCGCCTCGCGACCGCTCACACACACACAGCTGCAGCTGGCTGCCCTGGACACACACACACTGAACACAGAGTACCAGGTACACACACACACACACACACACACACTATTCTATACTTTTCTACACTATACCATACTAAACTATACTATACTATACTAAACTAAACTATACTAATACTAATACTAATATTAATACAGTATAGTTTAGTGTAGTACAGTATACTATCGGTGTTTTAGTAAATAGTATAGTATAGCTGGGTTAGTTTTGGGAGCCAGTGTGTCTCTTTGTTCTCTGCAAAGTATAGTGTAGCATACTATACTACAGTATAGTGTAGTATACTTACTATACTGTAGTATAGTATACTACAGTATACTACTACTACTACTACTTCTATATATATATAGTTATACACTACAGTATAGTGTAGTATACTACACTATACTGTACTAAGCCAGTATGTCTCTCTGTGCTCTACAGAAGATTCCTCCCAACTTTGTGAGCTCTGAAGACCTCAATGTTCCTGGACACAATGTCAAGGACCGCTACAAAACCATCCTACCTAGTGAGTACTACTACTACTACAGTACTACTACTACTACTACTACTACTACTACTACTACTACTACTACTACTACTACTACTACTACTACAGTACTACTACTACTACTACTACTACTACTACTACTACTACTACTATACTACAGTACTACTACTACTACTACTACTACTACTACTACTACTACTACTACTACTACTACTACTACTACTACTACTACTACTACTACTACTACTACTACTACTACTACTACTATACTACAGTACTACTACAGTACTACTAATACTACTGCTACTACTACTACTACTAGTACTATCTATCTACTGGTATCTTTGTTCCAGACCCTGACAGCCGGGTGGTCCTTAGGAGCCTGCCGGAAGATGCAGGGGCAGAGGAGGCGGGGCCGGGGGGGGCGGGGCCAGAAGAGGCAGGGTCGGAGGGGGTGGGGCCTGAGCGCTACATCAACGCTAATTACATCCGGGTCAGAATTAATTAATTATTTATCAATAAAATTGTGTTGATTCATTTTTTTATTCATGCATTTATTTAACTGAATGTTTCCTTTTAGCTTATCATATAACATAATCTTTATGAAGAGATGTATAGGTATGTAATGTTTATGTATTTTATAGATACATATACTGTATGTCGTACGTCTTCATAAGGTCTTGCACAATCAAGCCTTGGAGTATCAAGCCGTGTATGTGTGTGTTAAACTCTGAGATGTGTTGGTTAGCGTGGGCAAAAACAGGAAATGAGTGGGGAAGTGACGTGTCTCCCCCCATACTGGTCCCACACAGCTACAGTCTGTGCTTTATCACAGCTACAGTCTGTGCTTTATCACTGTTACAGTCTGTGCTGTATCACTTTTACAGTCTGTCCTTTATCACCACTACAGTCTGTCCTTTATCACAGTTACAGTCTCTCCTTTATCACAGCTACAGTCTGTCCTTTATCACAGTTACCGTCGGTGAATGGTACCAGACAATAAACTGATGTGGTGTGTGTATGTGTTAAACTCTGAGATGTGTTGGTTAGCGTGGGCAAAAACAGGAAATGAGTGAGGAAGTGACGTGTCTCCCCCCATACTGGTCCCTCAATATGTACAATATATTTCTTCATCACAGTCAGTCTGTCCTTTAACAGTCAGTCTGTCCTTTAACAGTCAGTCTGTCCTTTATCACAGCTACAGTCTGTCCTTTGTCACAGTTACAGTCCATCCTTTATCACAGTTACAGTCCATCCTTTATCACAGTTACAGTCCATCCTTTATCACAGCTACAGTCTGTCCTTTATCACAGTTACAGTCTGTCCTTTATCACAGCTACAGTCTGTCCTTTGTCACAGTTACAGTCCATCCTTTATCACAGTTACAGTCCATCCTTTATCACAGCCTGCAGTCTGTACTTTATCACAGTTACAGTCTGTCCTTTATCACAGTTATAGTCTGTGGATGATACCCGACACTAAACTGATGTGGTGTGTGTGTGTGTGTGTGTGTGTGTGTGTGTGTGTGTGTGTGTGTGTGTGTGTGTGTGTGTGTGTGTGTGCAGGGCTACAAGGGGTCCCCGAGGGCCTTCATTGCGACCCAAGGTCCGATGGTCCACACAGTGGTGGACCTCTGGGACATGGTGTGGCAGGAAGGGACCCGGGTCATCATCATGGTTACCAGACTGAAGGAGAACAACGAGGTTCGACACTTCACTATCTCCCTCCTTGTCCTCCTCCCACCACCTCTCACCGCAGGGTTAGGGGTCCTATTCCCTGTGTATCTCAGTAGGTAGAGCAAGGCACTAACACTGCAGGGTTAGGGGTCCTATTCCCTGTGTATCTCAGTAGGTAGAGCAAGGCACTAACACTGCAGGGTTAGTAGTCCTATTCCCTGTGTATCTCAGTAGGTAGAGCAAGGCACTAACACTGCAGGGTTAGGGGTCCTATTCCCTGTGTATCTCAGTAGGT
>JAOPHQ010005317.1:0-12500 GCA_030340625.1 Merluccius polli
GTTTCAAGGGGTTTTGTCAAATGAGGATTCATAACAGTTGCTCAGATGAATAACGGCATTGCAGTGGTTATTATTTTACCCAGTGCACGGTATGTGTGTGTGTGTGTGTGTATGTGTGTGCTCACACATATGTACCTATTATGACCAGTTATTATGAGATATAATAATAGGTAATAATAATAATAATAATAGGTATTATTATTATTATTATGTACCTGTATGCATGTGTGTGTCTGTGACTGCATGCACACTGGTTGTGTGTGCATGCATATGTGTGTGCATGTAGGTTTGTGCGCATATGCATGTATGCACGCGCGCGCGCGCATGTGTGTGTGTGTGTGTGTGTATGCATGCATGTGTGTGTATGCATCTGTGTGTGTGTGCGCTTATGTACAAAATGTCCGCGCGTGTTATGTCTATGTTTGGTAATATATCCGTCTGTCTGCGTGACATGCGCTTCCATGTGTGCACGTCTGTTTTGGCATCCCTGGCCCTCTCCTCCCCTCCTCACCCCCCCCCCCCCCCCCCCCTGCCTCCCCTGCCTCCCCTAACACGGGGCCAGCTGGGGGATCACAGGGCCAAAGAGATGAAAAGCCACCTCTCCTCAGCTCGCCGGGGTGGTACTGATGGAACCTTTAAGAGCAGCAGAATCGCTCCACTGAGTGGAAACATGGCCAACATTTAGGGCTGATGTCATCTCCCAGCTGTTAGCTCAATCAGGGTGCTTCCAACACCCCCCCCCCCCCCCCACCACCACCACCACCATCCAATGCATTCTTCCCCTACAACCGTATGCAGTTGCTCTGTAATGTAAAGGGTCATTTATATGTATTTTCTTTGTGTATTTCATTATTATTATTATTATTATTATTATTATTATTATTATTATTATTATTATCATATGTCATTTACTATTATTATTATTATTATTATTATTATTATATGCCATTTATTAATATTAGTATTGTATGACATTTTATCATTAATATTATTATTGTTATTATTGCTATTATTGATGATAATAATAATAATAATAATAATAATAACAACAATAATAATAATAATAATAATAATAATAATAATAATAATAATAATATTGTTATTATATAGTAGTCGCGGTATTAATAATAATAATGGTAATATCAGTGGTGGTAATATATTTAATATTATACATTTTTTATATATTTTTTTCGTATAATTACTATGCTTATTTCTTCAACTTGGAAAATGTTCTCAGGCACCGTGTCCTTAAGATTAGCATAGCGAGCTTCCATGGGGGCCTGCCAGTTTAGAAAGGCAGCGCAGGCCTCAATCAGCACGTGGTTAGGCCTGGCGATGACTCCCCACCCTGCCTTGCTGTTCATCTCTCACTTGTCCCTTGTGTTGCCCTCCATTCCTTCCCTTCTTCTCCTCCAGAGAGAGGGAGAGAGACACAAAGAGAGAGAGAGAGAGTGAGCCATGCGGGAGCAGCTGTTGAGAGGCTGTTTAAGTGGCTTTTCCCGCCGCTGTTTAGGATCTGTCTTTCGGCGCATGTACCTAAGCATTTTTGTTTGATGACATTTACGTTGCGATTATCACGGTCCGGGCCCACTGATTGACACCCCCCACCCCCCTCCACACTCCCCCTCCCCCCCCCCCCCCCCCATCTACCCCTCCCCTCCTACACACACACACACACACATACTACACAGACATACTACACACACACACAGACACACACCTTTTCCCATTGCCGCAGGCACCGCCATCTTTCTCAATTCCACAGCTACAGTACATGGAATGTCGATTGTGCACTCTTTTTGAGTGTAACGCCACATGGGAATTTAGGAGTAAGGGAGAGGGAATGAGAGAGAACGAAAGAGCAAGAGAGAGAGAGAAATAGAGAAAGAGAAATAGAGAGAGAGAGAGAGAGAGAGAGAGAGAGAGAGAGAGAGAGAGAAGGAGAGAAAGAGAGAGGGAAAGGGAGAGAGAAGGAGAGAAAGAGGGAAAGGGAGAGAGAAGGAGAGAGAGAGAGAGAGAGAGAGAGAGGAGAGAGAGAGAGAGAGTATCTGTGTGAGAGCAGTGGGTTTACTGTCTTGTGGTGTCAACAGCCATTTCAGCCTCCATCTCAGTGAGAAGGGCACCACATGGCCGGTGTGTGTGTGAACGACAAAGAGTTACTGCTTCTGACAGGTGCCAGGGAGACCTCTGACTACTTGTCAGCATGTGTGTGTGTGTGTTTGGGGGGGGAATATATATGTGTGTGTGTGTGTGTGTGTTTAGTCATGTGTTTTGTGAATGTGTGTGTGTGTGTGTGTGTGTGTGTGTGTGTGTGTGTGTGTGTGTGTGTGTGTGTGAGTGTGTGTGTGTGTGTGCGCAGGCGTACATTTTGTGCATGTGTGTGTGTGTGTTTGTACATGCGTTTTGTATGTATGTGTGTGTGTGTGTGCAGGCATACAATTTGTGCGTGCGTGTGTGTGTGTGTGTGCGCGGGCTAACATTTTGTGCATTTGTGTGTGTGTGTGTGTGTACGCATTTTGTGCACGTGTGTGTGTGTGTGTACACATGCACATGCATTTCAGAGGGTGAGCGGCTTCCGGTGGGGTTTCACAGAATTGCCAAACATAACGATACCCTGTGTTTCTCTTCTTGCCCAGGGCAAGGCAAGGCAAGTTAGCATTCACAGAGACAAAGCACTTGAGGCCAACTAACTGAAATCAGGGAGGATCCACGGCGGTATGACAGCCACAACGCGCTAGGCCTCAGTCAGGGTCAGGGCAGGCAGGCGGACGCAGCGACAGAGGGCCTGGGGAACAGGGATGAGCGGTGGTGGTGGTGGTGGTGGTGGTGGTGGTGGGGGTAAAGCAACACAACATACTTTTTGTTTGCGTATTTTTGGATCGGTACAGCATGTGTGTGTGTGTTGTATGTTTATTCAGACCCGAGTATTCGTGTTCGTTTTTTGGCGTTGTAGCTTTGCGTTGCACTCAGCAGTGTCACGCCGGAGATAACAGATGACAAGAGGCAGGGAAAGAGACAAACGATGGGAAATGAGATGAGGTAGAACGAGATAGATGTATATGTAATAAAAAGAGAGAGAGAGAGAGAATCCAATCACACATGAAGGGTAACAAAGGTTAACGAAGCAGACTTTATTAATTTACACCGTTCGGCAATGACGGCAGAATTCCTTTCAGTGTTATTAAATGCAGTGCCGAACAAATATCGGTTTCAACTGAATAGCCCCGCAACACACACACACACACGCACACCCACACACGCGCACACACACACACACACACACAAAAGAAGATTATTATATTTAAGTATATTTGATTTTATTATATCATTTTTTTTATCGAGACCTTTTGTACTGTCTGAAAGTCAATACAGGAACAAGTGAGTGAAAGAAAAGTGTGTGTGTGTGTGTGTCTGTGTGGACCCATGTGAATCCGCAGCAGGTACAAAAGCAGCGCCTCTGTGCAGGAAATAGATCTTATTAAAGTGAATACATATACATATTCCTGATGCATAATTTATAACCACATTACAGGCGAGAACGGGAGAATAAACTTCACACACTCCTACAATTCAGTCTTTTCAAAGCTAAGAGTAGACATGCCAAACTGTATGCTGAAGTGAGTGAACATCTAGTTTGTATTCTATGGGAAAAAATTAAATTACACTCAACTGATCAGGTGATTCTAATATTGTAATTTGGCTATGGCAGATGAATTTTAGAAAAAAAAAACTGTTATGTATTTTAATATTATGTAGGCTATTCTAAGACCAAATACTTTTATTTTGAATTCCTGTCCTGACCATTAACACATTATGTGCTTCAATAAAATGTGCTTCAATAAAACATTGGCACCTTGAAATAAATGCACAGAGGAGGGCAAAGTCGCTAGACTGTTTCCATCGCCGGCAAAATATTTCATGTGTTTCCTTGCTGTGTCAGACAAAGGGTTAATGGGCCAAAACAACTACATTAAAAAAGTCAACAGTTTGTGGTTCCCATCATTAGGGAGTCGGCCGAGCAGCCTGGAATATTGCACATTCCTGACTAAAGCAGGCCATCTGGTTCCTCGCTGCACAAAACGCCTCTTTCATATTGAGTGTTTATTGTGTTGTCTGATTGATGCCGTTAATATCGGCCTTTCAAAATGACGGTGATTAGCATCACCTCCTAATCAGCGCTATTAGGAGATAAATATATTTGATTTAATCACGGCCGCAATTTCTTTTACCATAATAAGATTTACAAATGTAAGTGATTAAGTAATTAGCTTACATCTCTGAAGATTACGATCCCTAAGACTTCAGTGCGTCTCGGTGACTCAAACTGACCCGTCTTTCTTTCAGATTTACCCTCTCCTCTTTCTGTTCTGTTGAATGACGCTTTCCTCTTTGCTTGACCAAACCAAAGACCCTCATTTGCCTTCAAGGGCTCTCTCTCTCTCTCTCTCTCTCTCTCTCTCTCAGTCTCTCTCTCTCGCACGCTCTCTCGTTCTCGAAGAGGCCATTTTCTGAGTGGACTTGCCGCTCACAAGGAAAACGAATGTCTTGCATTTAATTCGATTGAAAAATTATGTGCATGTGATAAAACAGAGAGAGGCTGTGGCTGGGAATATCTAAAGAGCTAACCAAGGATTCCTTTGTTGCACAGCGAACACTGGCCCTTGGCTACCGCTGTTTTCAACATGCTAAAGCCATGCCGCTTTTATTTTCAAAGTAATTTGTCGGTTAGTGTTAATTTCCTAAATGTAACATAAAAGCAATGCAGTCCGGTGTCCGAGAAAAAAAAATGTGAAGGGGAAAATCATAAAAACTGCATAAATGACTCAAATTGCTTCCATGTGTGTATGTGGCTGCCAGAGCCAGAGGAAGGGGAGAGCTGCCTAACTGCCCCTGACCCTCAGAGACTCGGCCAATTCAGTTTGAAAGGCCCAGCTCTCTAATGAAGCCCTAATTTTTATTGCCACTCCATTGACTTCAAAGCAGTTCAGGTTGCCAAACATAATTTCACTTGGAGGTATTTTCAGGTGCACTGCAAATAGTTCATAAATAATTTCCCCATTAGGGCCCAGGCGATGCATTCTTTGTGTGAATGTTTCGTCTGTTAGGTCCTCGCCACACAGCTCCACGCTCCCACACCCCCCGCACCTCCACCCCCACGTCCACAACCACCAACCACCAACCAACCTCCCTCCCTCCCTTCCTCCCCCCCCTTCCTTCCCCCTGTGCCACCAGCCTCTCACCCCCCCCCCCCACTAGCCCTCCTAACCTTATAGTCCTCCAGGAGGCTTAAGAAGTCAAATGCCACTTAGAGGCTGTGTGAGACGGTTTGAGAGGCAGGGAGGCAGGGAGGGAAGGGGCCCACGGCCGGACCATGTCACTCCCTCCCTGGGGCTGAGGTAACGCAGAACACCCCCCCACCTACCCACCCACCCACCCACACACTCACACACCTACCCCCCCCCCCAAAGCAAGGGAGACACGGCTCTGCCATTACAGGATTAGAGAATTAAAATAAATCCAACTCTGAGGGAGCACAATCACCGATGGCTCAGTGCCGGGGAGCACACTGCTGCTCTCTATGGGCTACCTGCTGTTGTGCAGGACGGAGGGCCGCAGGACGGAGGGCCGCAGGACCCCTACGTACGTAACTGCATAGGGAGCACTGGGGGGTGTGTGCAACTGCCATGTCTCCGTCTGGCTGACCTTTACATTTTTCTGCAAATTGGGTCTAATCCTGTGAGCATTTCAACTGATATTTTTATGGGTTTTAACTATAGGACCATTGAACAGTCCCAGGGTATGAAAGGGCTTGGTAGGTGGAGCACCTGTTTTACTTGGATTCTGCTCTTTGGGATGTTATTTAATTGAAGTTAAAAAACCTAGGGGCCTAGAGCCCCCTGCACGTCACTATGGTAGTTTGTAGGGATGCAGACGTTGTGTGAAACGCATAACATAATGCACACTGAAAGCCTTCCAGAATCAAGCAATCACACGCCTAATTCAAAACAAACTAATAATAAAAAGGGATTGTGTCGTCAAAGCACACGTGTTTCACATTTCCAGACCTTCTCAAAGAGGTACCAGCGGAGTCTTGTGGGGCCGCGGCTTGACTTAGCAAGCCATTAAATAACTTTCTGCTTTTGTCCCGCGCTCCATAAGGAACTTCATAAAAGCTATGGACCTTTTGATAGGTAATAACATACAGGAAGCTGAGCCCAGATGAGCTGGCGAACTCTGGATTCCAGCGGACGCCAAGCGTAAATCTTACTGACAGCAACACCAAGCTGAGTGCCCATTAGCCATTTCCCTCCCGAACCATTTCTGGTACTTTCTCCGTGTAGAATATTATTATGGGTGTAGAATTACATGGATGGTGGAGAAACGGGGCTGTTTTGTGTGTCAGTATTTGTCAATAAATCGCCCCGGAATAATTGTACACATGTAACATGGTTAATATAAAAACAGGTCATAAATCACCACTCCAACAAATGCTAACTAATTAATCTCCCTCTCCCTCTCCCTCTCTCTCTCTCTCTCTCTCTCTCTCTCTCTCTCTCTCTCTCTCTCTCTCTCTCTCTCACCAAACAAATGTAATGATTCTAACTAGTTTGCAGGCACAAATCAATACATGATGGTAAACTAGTTGTATATCAGTCGGCTGACAATATTGGCTATTCACATATATTATTATATATATTTCCATATAGGCTTATATGTTGCTGCTAATCAATCAAATAGGAATAACAATATAAAATAATACAGGAGATGGCTAAAGCGTACAACAGTTTCCAAAGTAAAGCCGTGGCTGTCAATTTTAAGCCAAGCTACCCTTATAATTTATAGAATCGTGACCATTAAAACCTTAATAACATCCCACTCTCCAAAAGCAAAGGATAATTCGATCTCATTCATTATGTCCCGTTTCTAATAATGAAACCATTACACAAATTCCATGACAACAAAAGTGTTACTAAATGGATTATGAGGCTATTTTCTTAACAAGCAAATTGGAACAGTGTTTAAAGTCAAGAAAAATAACGATTTGATAACAGTGTGAAAAATAACTGAATGAGTATCGTGCACAGAAGACGATTGTTCTCCAGCCCTCCACCACTGGACTCTTGTTTTTATCTCTGTCAGTCTGCTACTTGGACTGGGATCAATAACACACAAGAGTGATGTGTCTCATGATTCTCCACTACAGACTCCCTAATTCAGCTACACACACAAACCCTCAATAATGACTTGTTATTGGAGAGAAAGAGCCCTTGGTATCTGTTAAACACACACACACTCGCACATACATACACACACATGCACACATGCGTGCGCGCACACACCCACACACCCACCCACACACACACACACACACACGCACGCGGGTCCACTTAATGACCTCTCTTTCAACACAGTCCAGTCTGTCAGCCCCTGGGCACGGGACCTGGCCTGGGGGCTCGGTCCAAACTGCTGGGCAGAACAGAACAAGGAGGATCTGGACTTTGTTCAAGGGGTTTTTGTTGTGAAAATGCGCCTCCTGTCACAGCTTTTGCAGGGAGGTGAACCCAAATGCAGAGATCAGACTCAGGGTAGGTGCGAAAGGAAGCTTTACATGAAAACACACAGACAGCAACACACCTAAAACGAATAAAGGAACCGACAAACTGGGGCAGAAACTAGATAACTTAAATACATGGAACACAGGTGAACAGAATTAGCTCATGAATACAGGTGAAAAACATTACACGCATGACACAAAGAAAAAACAGGGAGTGAGTGGGGTTGGGGCAGGATTGTTACAGTAACCCCCCCCCCCCCCTCCTCCAGGCTGTGGAGGCTCTGCTGCACCACCAGGCTGCGGTGGAGACTAGTCAGGCTCAAGGCTAGCCAGCTGAGGTTCGGGAACAGGGCTAGGCTAGGAAGAGGGCTAGCCAGCTGAGGTTCAGGAACAGGGCTAGGCTAGGAAGAGGGCTAGCCAGCTCAGGCTCAGGAACAGGGCTAGGCAGGTCAGGAAGAGGACTAGCCAGCTCAGGTTCGGGAACAGGGCTAGGCAGGTCAGGAAGAGGACTAGCCAGCTCAGGCTCGGGAACAGGGCTAGGAAGGTCAGGAACAGGGCTTTGCAGGTCAGGCTCAGGAACAGGGCTAAGAAGGCCTATTTTGAAACTATCTCCTCTTGCCAAATTAGTTCTCTGATTGGTCTCCAGCTTAAGTAATTCCTTCATTCTCAGGCTATCCTTTCTTCTTTTCTGTCTGTCTTCAGAAAAAAAGTATGGTACTATCACCAAGAAGGTAATACATACAGGTAATAAATTACATTACTGAGTCACTTGATAAGAAGCTTCAATGTGTTACACTTTTTATAGACCTGTCGAAAGCTTTTGCCATGGTTGATCACTTTATTTGAACCAGATGTTATTGAATGTTGGTCTCTCTGAACTGTTGGTCGGCCGCTTTGTAAATGACTTGTCTGGTAGAACCCAATGTACAAAGTTCAATGATCTTACGTCTGATGTGTTATCTGTAGATATTGGTGTTCCCCAGGGGTCTGTCCTGGGACCTCTTCGTTTTACTATTTATATTAACATTAATCTTGTAAACAATGTACTGAATGCACTTTTATGCAGATGAAACCATTATTTATTGCATTCCGTCTTCACTTGTGTCAGCCTTTGAATCTTCAGACTGCGTTTGATGTTGTACCTAACACTGTCCATACGCTTTAAGGTTTGTCATAAATACAAACCAAACCAAGCTCATGGTTTTCCCCAGAGCGAGGAAGAAGCCCTTAGTCTTGCCAGGTATTGTCACCCTAGAGGGGAAGGAGATTGAAAAGGTGGACTCTTTTTTTCTTTGATTGATGACAGCTCTGTCTTTTAATGAACACATTCAAAACCTGACCAAGAAACTAAAGTCGAAACTGTGTTTCTTTTTTAGAAATAAGTCTGTTTTTTCTTCTGCGTCCAGGAAAAAACTTGTCACTGCTACTTTTTTGCCTACGGTGATATTTTATACTCATGTGCATCTGCTGAATGTCTGCGGATGGTGGATGCGGTATATTATGGTGCGCTGAGGTTCATTACCAATGCATATGCTCTGACACATCACTGCACTTTGTACACCAACATCGGCTGGCCCTCGCTACCAAGGTTGAGGCTCAGCCACTTACAGATGTTCCTTAACAAAGGTCTTCTTGGCCTATTACCAACTTATTTAACTGCCTATCTTTGTAGGAGAGATTCTGGTGGCCATTCGCTTTGTTCCTCAGACTCTCTTTTCATCTGTTCTCAATGTACGCATAGCGCTAGGGAAAAAGGCATTCAGCTATTTTGCCCCTTCGACGACGGACCTTAAAATGAAGGAACTTGTTTCTTCAAATGGTTTGAAAACTTTCATCAAGGGCCTAGAGTCAGCCTCTATGGCTTGTAAATGTTTTAAGAGTGGGAAGTAAGCTTTACTTAGCTTTACATGAAAACACGCAGACAGCAACAAAGCTACAACAAACAAGGAACTGACAAACTGGGGCAGAAACTAGGGAACCTAGTTTACACAGGTGACCAACATTACGCTAACAACACACACACACACACACTTTTATTGGGATTCAGTGTGGTCATCAAAAAGAATGAAGAACGCAAGAATGCAAGAATGATTGCGTGTGTGTGTGTGTGTGTGTGTGTCCAGACTGGCAGTGACCTGACCCTCCAGCCAATTCCATGGACTCCCGACAGGAAATTAGATCTTCTGAGGGTCACTGGAGGTAAAGAGGGGCATGCTGGGAGATAAATAATACAGCTCTACAATACGTCACAGATGAAGAGAAGAAGCAAAAAAAAAGAAGATAATTGTTACATGAAGAGCATTGTCGATGCAATAATTAGCTTCACATTCACAATCGGGACCGATTCCAAAACTCATTTTTAAATAACACCCAGACATCCATAATAAGAACACTTTTTTTTTTTTTTTTAAAGAAAACTTTAAGTTAAAAGCTTACCCCCCCCCCCCCACCACCGCCACCTTCTCCCTCTCTTTGTGAAAAACGGTCCCTTCCCCGAGCGCAGGCGGCCATTAAACGCTCTGGACATAATTAATCGGAAGAAGATCAGTGCGACACTGATCCGCATCAAACGCAGTCCGCTGCCGAATATCTCCTTCAGATTCTCCACTAACACGTCCTAATCATAAATAATCACGCACAGCAGATGACATACAATTAGACTCCGATGTCCTGGTATTTTTTAAAAGGGGGGGGGGGGTCTCTCTCTCTCTCTCTCTCTCTCTCTCTAACTATTCAAGCCAAGGCATAATTGCTCCATGACTTTGATACCAGTGGGAAGCCAGGGGTTTAACTTGCCCTAATAGGGGGATTTTTCAAGGGAGCCCGGACTGAACAATTGCAGTGTGATGCCGTTTGGGCCGGGAGAGCAGCAGATTGGAATCATCTATGGACAGTGTATGGAGATTAGACGGCTTCTTGTTTTGATTTATATTGCTCTGTTTTTGAAGTTATCCTCCCGTCTGCAACATAATGATGTCTGCGCAGTTTGGCGCTGCAGTCTTTCCATCAGCAAGCAGAATTATTAAAGGGGTAATTATCAGGGTGATGGGCCTGGTGAACGAGAACAGCTGTTTAAATGCCTTCTGAATCTCACCGTATCACGCCGCACCGCGGTGACAATGTTGTCCTTTTGGGGATGCGCGCCGAGCCGTGTCCCTTCCTGTACTAGTAGCTTCTATGCAGCAGCGAGGAAAGCCATGCATGAAATGAATGGATGAATGCAGGAATTGCTTTTATTAACTGTCTACTCTCAAGAATGCATACACAAGCATGCATGCATACACACACATGTGCACACACACACACACACACAGTTACATACACACACACACACACATGCACATGCACATGCACAGCACACACACACACACACACGCACGCAGGCAGAAATATATGTAAACACACATTGATACTGTGTGTGCAGAAGGTCTCCACCTCTCGGCTTCAGAGCCGTCCTGCGTCCGCTCACCACTTCCAGAAGTCTGCAGCCATCTATCACGGATGACAGTGTTGCCGCATGAAATTAGACTTAAGCTCTACCACATTTCCATCATTAGTGATGGCACATGCACAGGTTGGTGAATACACATGGAGGGCAGGGGAGGAAAAAAGTACCATACATAGTTTGGGAAATGTTAGAAAAACTCAATTTGAAGACTGGGAAATGTGCGCCTCTCGCCTTGTAATGTATTTATTGTTCAAAGTTTTGAAACGGCAGTAGGTCATTTGTCACCTAAAAGTTGTGCGGCACTTCGAAAAACCCTCCTGTCATATTGTTTCGCGTTGGTAATAAGACAACAAAACGATGAACTGTGATCACGGCGCAGCAGCCTGGAAGTACCTTCTAGTGCTCTTCCCAGGACAGAGGAAAAACAAGGTATTACATGGTACAATTTATTTTTCCATTCGAAAAGCAGCCTTAAGTCTTCCTCCTTTCCACAGCAAAGTGGCAAAGGATGGGGGGGGGGGGGGGGGGACTGAACTGTATGAGGTGCAGGGTACCATCATATGGGGATCCTTCCCCCCCCCCATCACACACACACACACACACACCATGAAAAACACTGCAGCATCATGTGACCAGATCCAATCAGTAATAATCGTAGTGCTTCGAGTGGGTTAGCGAGGAGAGGAAGGGGTGTGAGGGGGGGGGGGGGGGGGAGATGGTTCAGGGTGGTGGTGGTGGTGGGAGAGATGTTCTGGTTGGTCACAGACTCAAGGAATCATTCGATTGAGAGGCGTTCCTTCGCCTAACCCCCCCCCGCCCCCCACCCACCATCTTTGTTTCTTCCTGTGCCAACTGAGATTACTGCATAAGGACTTTTCTCCTCTACCCCACGACCACCACCACCACCACCACCCCTCCCCTTTCCTCTAACCCCCACCCTCCCCCTTGAAAGAAATTGCATTGACCCCCCCCTCTCTATCTATTGCTTCCATGTGTGGGCAGTTATCTCTCTTGCAAATGGAAATGAGACCCGCAATTGCAACGAATGGGGCCATGCCACTGAATGCAGATGTTGCGCCGCACTCTTTGCCCAGAGTGCAGATGCCTGATCGAATTAACTCTAACCCCTCCGCCAACAGAACAGACATCTCTTTTAAAAAGGGCCCAATTTGTTTTGGAGACCAGGCCCCTGACGAGCAACTGCATGTCCGCACATGGGGAATGATGTTGTGATTGTATCAAACACCTGGATGATGGCAGCACACTGTAACACACACACACACACACACACACACACACACACAACTGCCCCCCCCCCCCCCCCCCCTTTGTCAGTTTGTCAGGGGCCCCCTCCACCTCGGGTCGGGGGCCTGGGCTCTATTGGGGTCTGCCGATCATCCCCCCCGCCTCTCTCTCTCTCTCTCTCGCTCTCTCTCTCTCTCTCTCTCTCTCTCTCTCTCTCTCTCTCTCTCTCTCTCTCTATCTATCTCTCTCTCG
>JAOPHQ010005317.1:15000-17500 GCA_030340625.1 Merluccius polli
AATTACTTCAGGTTATTTCTGACAGGAATATATGACTGGAGTCTCGTACACGCAGCCCTCCCAGTTCATTTCCACTTTACACAGAGCGATTCTGAAGAAATACGACGTTGGGGGAGTGCCATGAAACTGAGTAGCTTTGTGTGTAAAACGTTAACATCTGAATTTGATTAATAACCACAATGAATCTGTCACGCGGATACGAAACAGCTACCTTTTTGTTTGACGAATCAACATTTTTTTCCCCAAATGAGTTTGTGATTTTATTTGCTATTTATTATTTGCTGTTTCAAATTGTATGCATGTATGTATATTTAACAAATAAGCCCCTTGTGTTATTTTGTGGTGAAAATTGATGTCAATAGTTTTTTTTTTACTGAATACATTATTTATTCAGGTGGGTTTTTTTTAAGGCAAATGCACAACAAAATCACCGATCTATCTCCAACCATTTGAATAATCCCAACTCCCTCACGTCAGGCCACCGAGGTTTCCACAAAAACCTTTAATTCCTGCAAACAGATTCCATGTTACAATAACAAACACATGCATACACACACACACACACACACACGCAGTGGTTCTTATGTCTTCATATCTATCAGTATTCACCAGTGGGAGGTAACAGCCAGTGCTTGCTTGCTGAGCCCACATTTAAATGAACACTCAGAACTTTTCTAGAAGAAGGAAAAACTCTCATCCTGCAGTCGAACTTTCTGAAGAAAAGTCTAAAGAGTGTGTGTGTGTGTGTGTGTGTGTGTGTGTGCGCGTGTGTGTTTGTGCGTGGGTGTGTGCGTGCCCATGCCCATGCATGTGTCAATGCATAAACTCCAACTGAAACATAAAATTCAACCGCCCCCCCACTGCGCCTCAGCTAAACTTGTAGTGAACTTGGGGAAGGTCATCCCCAAACAGAACGGGAAAGGCCTGCTTCTGCATACGGGGCAGGGGAGACAGAGGCACGACAAGGCAGCTTAGCGTGTCACGGGGCTGACAGGCTCCCATCAGGTCCCATTACGGACCGCCGCGTCGCGGGTGTCAGTCGGCATGCCTCACCGCGCGCTAACTCCCCTGTCATATGAAAGCCGGGTGACAGAAGGAGTTGCTATCATAACCACAGGGTCCGCGGCCCCCCCCCCCCTGCCCCCCTCTATCCATCCTCACCCACCCTCACCCACGCTCACCCACCCTCCCTACGTCGAACCCCGCCCTCCCCCCCCCACTACCCCACTACACCTCCCTCCTGTCTGCCGCTGTGACTGGAAAAAAACACAGTGAAGGGACACAATAAGGGGAAATAATTAGCCATGGCCCGCGAGGTGCAGGGAACAATTTGTAGTGTTTTTTTTTTCTTTTCTTTTTTCCCTCGTCTCTGAGGTCCCCTGTAGTGGCGGTTAGTTGGGTCGTTGGGTGGGGGGGGTGGGGGGGGAGTGATGGGGTGGGGGGGGGGGGGGGGGGGGGGGGCTGTTAAGTTGTTTTAAGAGACGACCTGCACCTGTAGCAGCGGTCCGACCGAGGGGTAAAAAAAAAAAGAAGAAAAAAAAGAGAAGGGGGGGCAGGCGTGGGAGTGTGAAGAGAACTTCTCTTCAACCTTCGACCTTTGACCCCTCGCAGTATTTCAAAGTGTAAAACGGGTGGTGGTTGGGGGGGGGGGGGGGGGGGGCGGAGATATGGCTTCATTCATGATGAAGGGAGCGGCGGGGGGAGAAAATGGCGAGAAAACAAGCGGTTAAATGGAAGCCTGTACCAACGTTTCTCAATAGTAACCTGATACCTGTGTGATTATTCTTGGCGGGGGGTTTAAAACACGTGTTAAATTACTGTGATGGGTTAACGGTTTATTGGGGATTTATACGAGGAAGTTGTTGGGGTCTTTTTTTCCAAGCTAGTGTGAGGGAGGCCTGTAGGTGTCTTATATTAATTGGTAATGTTTTACAAGGCTAAAATATTCTTGACGCTGATACCGATGCACGTATGTAGACAGAGGCACCGCCTTACCAGGTGCAGCTGTGAGATGGAGAGAGAGAAAGAGAGAGAAATTATTAGGATGTCAATAATTGTGTATAGATGTTCAAATTGCGATGTGAGCAGTCGTGACACATTGGTACCTACGTCAGTCGCTCGAGCTCGGGTGCGCTAACCAATAGAAAACCATCACTGTGGAAAAGCGTTTTTAGCCGGAAGTAGCAGACTTTTCCCTGTTTAGCAACTTCATGCATTTGAGTCAAAAATAACACAGAAATGTTCACCAACACTTCGTAAGACCCAAACTGAACCGTTTTTAGCGGGTGTAGCATCACACCTGACGATGTGCAGGGAGGTGTGTTCAATCTAAGTGTGTGTAAGGTGGATTTTCTCTTACGCCTTTGACTTTTCCAGAAAGGGAACTTACAAAGGGGGGTTGATTGATTGTCTGAGCAGGTCCACTTCCTGTGAGTACAACCATATTTCCTGTATGGTTTCTGCTCCGTCAGTCCAATCATGCAGCATGCCTAGATGCAAT
>JAOPHQ010005317.1:20000-28210 GCA_030340625.1 Merluccius polli
TCACAGGATCATCCATTAGGGCTGTCAGCTGAAATGTTACTGTGTGACCACAGCAAAGTGAGCAGCGCGGCTTAGCTGCAGCATTATACCAGTAAAACCTGAAGAGGTCAAATGTTACAACAATATTTTGTGCGCCAGTTTTTTCTACGAACAGTACTATGAACTGAACTGAACAGAACAGCACTATGGTGGAAAAAAAATATATAATAATTGTTCCTTTAAAATTAAAATTGTCTATTTATTATTATTATTATTTTATTTTTTTTCGATGGTGGGACATGTGAGCACTATGAAATATTTCCTTACATTATCAGGGCATCGGGATAAAATTATCAGCCAGTGGCCTCAAGAGGTTTCGCTGTTGCAGATAAAGATCAAAAGTTCAAAACACGTTTGAAGTCATCCGACTGAAGTCTTAGTTTTTTTGTTTTTTTGCCCCACATAATTTTCTTTCATTTGATGAGGTTATTTACTTCAATATGGTCATTATTTACTTTCATTGGGAGGCTTTTTCATATATTTCATGTTTGTATTAAATTATATACAGTATTTCATAGATACCATCACCTCAATCACTCAGGAACTGTATGACTCCATACTCTATCTGGATTCCAGATATCTGGCCTAGAGATCTCTTCAGTTATCTGGTCATTAAGTTGCCAGTGAACTGGTTGGCTGACAAACTCAGTTCTAATGGCTGTTGTTGATTCAAATAAGAAGTGAAGTTTAAAAAATAAATATATATATATATTATAGGTCTTAAAGTCGCTGATCTGGTTGCCTTGCAAAGCAATTTGTCAGTGAAGATCCAACAGTACCTCTAGTTTGTGTTTCGGGGGTGGCTGTTGGTTTTTCGTCTTTTTTTTTTTTGTCTTTTCTTTTTATTTATGATGGCTGTAAATCAGAATCAAAGACTTCCACACTGCTTTTCTCTGTCACCTCTGTTAATGGCATGCCCAGCGGACGTTTGCTCTGAGAAGAAGCAGGCCTGCAGGCTCCCCTTAAGCACCTCTCCAAAGGCCTCCCAGCCAAAAAAAAACCACAAAGAGCCCATTGGCTACCGGCACAAACACCCCTCTCACCTACGCCCGGCTATAAATCAATCGCCGGTAATAACAGCACCACGGCTTTTTCTTTTTTTTCCGAAACCCCGGCAACACAAAAGGCGACTCATAGAGAGTGCTGTCAAACAAACAATATACCAAACATTCATCTTCATTAGGGACGGTGAAGGATGTCGTACCAGAGATTGATTCTGACATCTTGATTTAAAAAAAAAAAAAAAATCTTATATTTTTCAGAATTAAATCAAATAAATAGAAATAATGCTTCATGTATGCACTTATAAGCGGCGAGGCGAGGCGGTGGGGCCAGGCGAGCTGGAACAACACAGGCGGAGTGATTGTCAGCTGTCCATCACGCGAGGCGCCGGGGCCGCGGCTGCGGCTAATGCAATTGGACGGCGCCGTGACATGTGAGTGGTGACCTTCATCTCTGGCCTTAACACCGTACCCTGGCACAGGTCTACACAGAACAGGCTGTCACCGCCACTGATCAATGGGGGCATTGACACTTCTCACGTCAAACCCGTTTTACGTCCATTTTTCATCCTCTTTTTGTCAGCCACCCCCCCCCCCCCCCCGCCTCATCTCCTACACCCACCCCACCCGCAGCCCCCACCCGCTCACAAGTCAATCAGAGCTGTGATGCTGAGCGGCTCGCAGTGTCAGAGAAAGGAAAGCGGTGTATTTGATGCGTAAGTTCAGCGCTATTAAAAAAAAGAATGCTTTTGCTATTATTTAATTTTTCTCCATCATCCTCATCCTCTTTTCCGGAGAAACGTGCGCACACACACACACGCGCTCATACCTGACACATGCATGCACTCAAGAGGGGGGTGTGTAGCCTCACGCCCGTCCACAATGAGAGAATTTCAGCAAACAAACATAATCAGGGCCCCATTACACTTCTCTTTCATGACGTTGAAAGGAAATGCAAACGAGATTAGATAACGCAAAAGGCCACTGGGCTCAATTCTGTGCTGTGTCTGGGGACGGCCCAGCGCTCTAATTCCCCTCTCCGGTCAGCACCTCGGGCCAAGCCTCCCTCTGGTTGAACCCGAAGCAAAAGCGCACTAATGTAGATACAAGGAAAATACAATACCGCTAATATGCTTCTCTCATAGTTTGGCCATTTTTTTCCCTTCGTCTTTTGTTTGTTTTGCTTTTCATCATCTCGCCACTTTCTGTTTGTCCCTCTCCGTCGCGGTGCACTTCTCACATTAATGGAGTAATGACTCGTAATGCTGTGGTACTTTTCTGGCCCTAAATTGCCCAAATGTGCAGTGAAATTGTTTTGCTTTATTCATCAGCAGGCATTCGACTATCTGAGGAATCAGAACAGGATACGCTAGGCTACACTTGGACTTTGAACAGGCGGGAGAAGAGAAACAGAGGAAGAAAAAAACAAACTGAAAAAACAGAACCGCTAGCGTTAGCATCACAGCTGCTGCGGCCGGTTCACAAGAGCGGCGATAAATGGCAGCTACATCATTTCCCTTAATCAGATTGCAGCAATCAGGCCTGAAAAAGTTTCCCATATGTCGTCCCAGCAGCCAGAGGAGGGGGGGGGGGGGGGGGGGGGGGGTGTGGGGGGGGTTAGTGGTGGTGGAGGAGGGTGTGGGGGGGGTTAGTGGTGGTGGAGGAGGGTGATGGTGGTGGTGGTGGTGGTGGAGGGATGAGGGACTTAGGGGGGGGGGGGGGGGCAGAGGAGTAATAATAGAGTGTGTAGGGAAGGAGGGAGCCAATGAGAAGAGAAAAGAATGAGAGGCCGATTAAAATGGAAAAAAATCGTGAGGGAGAGAGAGAGAGAGAGAGAGAGAGAGAGAGAGAGAGAGAGAGAGAGAGAGAGAGAGAGAGAGAGAGAGAGAGAGAGAGCGAGCGGGCGAGCGAGAGAGAGAGCGAGCGGGCGAGCGAGCGACATGAGACAGACTTGAAGAGAGGGAGCAGCCCCAGGGTTGCAGCCAGGACACAGGCCAATGGGAGGTTAGCATGTCTGGCTACAATTAGCCCGCTCACAGGAGAGCTGGTGATGATGCTTCAGGGAGCGATTGGTTCCCCGTCATTACTGATTACACAGTCCCAGATCTGACTGATTGTGAAACGCAACGTGTGGCTTTTTGTCTGATGGCTTCGCAAACACGTTTCCTACCTTGCACCGGCGGCTGCAGCCATCGGACGAATCTAAAGCAGCGGTTTGGCTGCTGTGGTTTTGATTTCCGTGCTATTAGTTTATCTTGGAGATTATGGGCAATATTGGGGAGTGTTAAATAAAGTATTAGACCGCAGACACTTTCTTAATACCCATGGACAACTAAGAGCCCAGACTTCAAATGCTTCGTTTACTCAGCTCATTTAGCTAAATCCCTGCTCTTTTCCAAAAAACACCGCAGTTTGGAGGCTGATTTTAAACACAGACTAGTTTTTTCCTGTCCGTGTTTGTTAAAAAAATCTCATTAAGCCAGAGTGCTTTACGAGACGCGGTCACAATTGTTTTATCAAGTAAGCGTTTGGGGGTGTTTTCGAACTCGTAAAGCGGTTATTCAATTTCCTCCGCTCTCAATATTCCCCCCGAAAATGGCTTGATAATGAAATACCTGAGTGAGTGTTTCATAACAGAGTGAAGTTCATCCGTGAAACGCTCGACTCACACAACAAATCAAAGTTCAAGTATGAGTTGAGGTGATGCTCCCTGATCGGCACGTAACATTTTTACAATATGTCCTCCTGACATATAATACATGCATTTAATGTGATGTTTTTTAACTGATGTTTTCTAACCCTAACCTGATTCAGAAAAGAACTACGAAAGAAACTTTGCTTCGCCTTAACACATTTCTATTCTACAAGCTATGCTACATATGTGGTCACCATTATAGACAAAATCAACCTTCACATTATTCATTTAGCCATTATTTAGACATTATTCATTTAGCAATAGGCTACACACAGGAGTACAGTATATTCATAGGATGACACACACACACACACACACATGCATGCGTTTCAACACTACAAATAACTCGCCAGAATAGCCTGAATCCTTACAGTAAAGTGGAACCTGATACTCGATAACAATTACAGAACTATGTTACACAGTTTGTCCTCAGAGTGTATCGGCTCACAGGTCACTTCAGCTCCGATCAGTGTCCAACAGTTGGAGGACCAGATGGAGAACAGCACATCCTCACCGCTGGATACACACACACACACACCGCTTCTATCCTCACACCACAGCGACACACCGACGCATACGCCACAGGACTAACTTCACCTTACAAGTTGAAGAAAACTAGTATGCTGCACCGATACTGTGGTACCATTGCACACGAATGCATTACACACAGGAATTATTGTGGGACTTGTGTGCATGCAAACACACACACACACACACACACACACAAACCACTACACACACACACACACACACACACACACACACAACACACACACACACACACAAACCACTACACACACACACACACACACAAACCACTACACACACACACACACACACACACACAAACCACTACACACACACACACACAAATAAAAAAGAAGAAATCAATGTAACCTGTAAATTTTACTGGGCTGATTTGAGTGTGTGTGACAGGCCAAATCCAATAGCTGTAGCCAGGGTGACAGTCCTGACATGAGGCCTGCCTTGCTCGCCCCTCAATTATGCATGCCCCCAATGTTTCCCCCGGATCTTAATTGAATCACACTGTCTCGAAACTTGTTATTTCTAATTTGTTGCATTTGATTTCTGACATCAGCGCCGCCATGCCATGAATTATGCAAGGCGGGAGGACCCTTAATTGTGAGTGTTATTAAAACAAAACTAATTGCGGATGATTAAAATGTGACTGGGAAAAATGTGGGGGATGTTGTGGCGCTGGGTGCCTGACATGGCTTCCGCGCTACTGCCAAATAATGATTAGGCCTCATGGCTGTCTCCAGTGTTGTTGTTTTACGGTCGCGGGCCTTACCTTGGTGGTGGAGGCGGTGGTGGAGGTGGTGGAGGCGGTGGTGGAGGCGGTGAGCTGTTGGAGGTGGAGGTGCTGCACAGAGCTCTGTGGTGATGTGGAATATCAGATGATGATGTACACACAATCAGACACTACATGCATGGAGGCAGACACATACACCCTCCATATATATAATACACACGCAAGAACACACACACACACACACCGACAAGTAAGAAAAGTCTAATCAATGGTCTCATTGGTATTTGATCGCCTCTTGTGGACTTTGATCAGCCTTTCTCCTAGGGATTGTATGAGTGTTCCCTCCTACATTAAAAGGCCACTTCACCGGTTGAAACATGAATATGTATTGAAAGTGGGTCATATATGTAGTCGAATAGTAGCATACATTTCCAATTTGGTGCCTTCTTGACCGAGAAAAGGCAGAAAATGACTTTTTAGGGCTTGTGGATTGCAGACAACAACTCCCATCATGCACCGCAATGATTCAGCTCCGCAGGCCACTCCCACTGATGTTGAACTCCGCCCATAAGATAGGCTACATCACTCATCAAGCTACACATAGACACGTAGACGCCTCATGACGTGCTGGAACGTAACCCAGCGTCGCCGCCATATTGGTTGGGTCTCCTCACTCTAGTCTAGCATAGGAGTCAACGGGGAGAGCTATGCCAGTATGTTGTGCAGCTTACGGCGCAGTATTGACACCAGATCGCGTGGGATTACCTTTCACAAATTAATTGTATCATAACTAAATCTCTGCCGTTTGTAACAAACCAAACCGTGTGAAAATCTGGTAAAAATTCGGGGAGTTCTGCTTATTATTGTAGTTGGGGATACACATTCCTCAGTAGAAATAAATGCACTGGGGACCCATCCAAGATGGCGGCCGCGCTGATACGTCAGCTCCAACAGGCAGCGTCAGTCTATGAGGCGTCTACGTATATATGTCTATGCTAATAGCTACCATGTTAACTTAGTTTTGGTTTCCCCAGGTTTCTGCAAGTGAAGTCCCACTGGCACTGATCTGTAATAGGTTTGCAGCGCAATGGGTTTGAAAATGAGGAACTCGTGCTTGTAGTCTCACTAGAACCCCCCCCCCCCCCAAAAAACAAAACAAAACACTTCCTAGTACAAATGACGCAAAAATCGTCGTTTTACGTCATTTGAACTAGGAAGTGTGAGAGGTAAATACGGATTTCTCCCGTCTCAGGGGAAAATTAGTGAATGTTGCACGACCATTCAAAAATATGACTGGGTTTCTAACGACGCAACGTTTAATGAAAATGCGTTAAGTGTTCCTTTAAGAATAACTTTCCGTATTGCTGTCTACGTACCAGGCTTACGAAACCCTCAAGACAAGGACCTCCTGGAGTCCATTTAAGGTGACTGTCAGACGTAAGTAATAAGACCTTTTGATCAGACATGTCTGTGTGGCTGCACAATAAACCCATCAAACTGTATAGATGTGAGCTCTGCAGAAAGTAGCCAGAAAGTCAGAAACAAATAGTCAGAAACAAGTCAGAAACAAATAGTCAGAAACAAGTCAGAAACAAATAGTCAGAAACAAGTCAGAAACAAATAGTCAGAAACAAATAGTCAGAAACAAGACAGAAACAAATAGTCAGAAACAAGTCAGAAACAACAGTGTTTAATAACCAATTTATTTTCAAATACTTGTATCCAAAGCGACTTGCATTAAATTCAATGGGAGAAGGTAGGGGTTCGACATCTTGCATCAAGGACGCCCCGTGTCCACACGCCGACATGCGGCCATGGGGAAATCGAACCCGGAACCCTTTCAACCGGGAGTCAAACACCCTAACTACCCTCCATCTCGCTCCGATACTTTAAACTTTAAACACAATAAAAAAGTAACACAAAGATAAAATACTCTTCCTTGCTTCCCCCCCCCCAAAACATTGCAACCCGAATTACAAAACAAGACGTCGTGCGAAATAATCGCCTCCGTTAAGAATTTAAGAAAGAAAAAAAAAAAAACCAGTGTGATGCGTGTGCGCTTCACGCGGGTGTTAAGCTGTAAGACGAGCCGGCGCGAGGAGGGAGACTTAACCATTCAGGAGTGCCTGCGGGGCAATAGCTGAGCACCTGCCGGTGAGGCATGCGGCTCTGCCTCGCACAGGCCTTTGGTGATGTCTGGAAGTCATTTCCACTTGTGAGGGGAGTGGAGGGGAGGAGGGGGGCGCACTTTAGTTTTTCATGAATGTTTAATCAATTCAATAGGACATCTTAACTTTGTCTTTTTCCTTTCCTTCGCCTCTGAACGCCATTTACAGGCCCACGGGGCATTCATGGAGCTTCGCGCAAAAGTGCTGTGTGTGTATGTGCGTGTGTGTGTGTGTGTGTGTGTGTGTATGGGTGCGTGTGTGTGTGTGTGCCTTGTGTTAAAGTGGTCGCTATTTTTTCGTTTGGTGAGGGGGCAACAGCTGAAATGCCAGGGTACAAAACAAAGGAAATGAAATCTAGTTGAAAGAAGTGTGTGTGTGTGTGTGTGTCACTTGGTGGAGATCCAATCCTATTTCTTCGTTGCACTAGTTTGATCAGATAATAACGTAATATCTAGAGCATATTTTCAAACGGCACATTGTAATCATAGACTGACAGTATTGACTCCAACGGGGGACTCACCAACAATAACCAACTCGCAGCCAACGTCAACGTGTTCCGAGATAAAAGATAAACACGACGTTCCAACGGCTTTTATTAGAGGCTCCAATGGCAATAAGCCGCGTTGAGATGACACGGCACAACGCAACCCTACGCTAATGCTGTTGAGCGCCGAACATTTGGTAAAACACTCTGTCTCTCTCTCTCTCTCTCTGTCTCTCCCCCTGTCTCTCTCTGTCTCCATCCCACCTAACACAATCATCTACGGCCCAGAGATGAGCCACGGAAATAATTCGCCGTTTCCTTGACCTCCCTAAACCTTACCTGCCAGATGTATCGCGGTCACCGCCATCCGGGGACCTAAAAAGCGTTTCGCCTCATTACGAATGAATGCTAAGCAGCGGGGGTGACGTGACCTGCCAATTGCCTCCCCCCCCTCCCCCCCCCTACACAAAAAAAGAAAACGAAAAAAAAAAGTCTATCTTTTGCATAACGGTCCATGTCAATAAGGCGCCTGGCGGCTCCGGGCTGTGTC
>JAOPHQ010005318.1:0-28972 GCA_030340625.1 Merluccius polli
TAGGTTGTGTAATTGTTTGAAAACGGGAATTAGGCACAAGCACAACCTAATTCCAAACCCAGAAAATGGAGAATAGGCACAAGCCCAACCTAATTCAAAACCGAGAAAACGGAAAATAGGCACAATCGCAACCTAATTCCAAACCGAGAAAACGGAAAATAGGCACGAGCACAACCTAATTCCAAACCCAGAAAATGGAAAATAGGCACAAGCCCAACCTAATTCAAAACCGAGAAAACTGGGTGTGCTTTGCTGGGGTAAGTGTAAGCTGCCTATGGGTGTGCTTTGCTGGGGTATGTGTAAGCCGCCTATGGGTGTGCTTTGCTGGGGTAAGTGTAAGCTGCCTATGGGTGTGCTTTGCTGGGGTAAGTGTAGGCCGCCAATGGGTGTGCTTTGCTGGGGTAAGTGAAAGCCGCCTATGGGTGTGCTTTGCTGGGGTAATTGTAGGCCGCCAATGGGTGTGCTTTGCTGGGGTAAGTGAAAGCCGCCTATGGGTGTGCTTTGCTGGGGTAAGTTTAGGTTGTGTAGTTGTGTGAATACGGGAAATAGGCACAAGCACAACCTAATTCTAAACCGAGAAAACGGAAAATAGGCACAAGCGCAACCTAATTCAAAACCGTGAAAACGGAATATAGGCACAAGCGCAACCTAATTCCAAACCGAGAAAACGGAATATAGGCACAAGCGCAACCTAATTTCAAACCGAGAAAACTGGGTGTGCTTTGCTGGGGCAAGTGTAAAGCCGCCTGTGGGTGTGCTTTGCTGGGGTATGTGTAAGACGCCTATGGGTGTGCTTTGCTGGGGTATGTGTAAGATGCCTATGGGTGTGCTTTGCTGGGGTAAGTGTAAGCCGCCTATGGGTGTGCTTTGCTGGGGTAAGTGTAAGCCGCCTATGGGTATGCTTTGCTGGGGTAAGTGTAAGGTGCCTATTGGTGTGCTTTGCTGGGGCAAGTGTAAGCCGCCTATGGGTGTGCTTTGCTGGGGTACGTGTAAGCCGCATATGGGTGTGCTTTGCTGGGGTAAGTGTAAGACGCCTATGGGTGTGCTTTGCTGGGGTAAGTGTAGGTTGTGTAGTTGTTTGAAAACGGGAAATAAGCACAAGCACAACCTAATTCCAAACCGAGAAAACGGAAAATAGGCACAAGCACAACCTAATTCCAAACCGAGAAAACGGAATATAGGCACAAGCACAACCTAATTTCAAACCGAGAAAACTGGGTGTGCTTTGCTGGGGCAAGTGTAAGCCGCGTATGGGTGTGCTTTGCTGGGGTAAGTGTAAGCTGCCTATGGGTGTGCTTTGCTGGGGTAAGTGTAGGTTTGTGTAATTGTTTGAAAACGGGAATTAGGCACAAGCACAACCTAATTCCAAACCCAGAAAATGGAAAATAGGCACAAGCCCAACCTAATTCAAAACCGAGAAAACGGAAAATAGGCACAATCGCAACCTAATTCCAAACCGAGAAAACGGAAAATAGGCACGAGCACAACCTAATTACAAACCCAGAAAATGGAAAATAGGCACAAGCCCAACCTAATTCAAAACCGAGAAAACGGAAAATAGGCACAATCGCAACCTAATTCAAAACCGAGAAAAACGGAAAATAGGCACAATCGCAACCTAATTTCAAAATGGGGAAACTGGGTGTGCTTTGCTGGGGCAAGTGTAAGCCGCCTATGGGTGTGCTTTGCTGGGGTACGTGTAAGGTGCCTATTGGTGTGCTTTGCTGGGGTAAGTGTAGGCGGCCAATGGGTGTGCTTTGCTGGGGTAAGTGAAAGCCGCCTATGGGTGTGCTTTGCTGGGGTAAGTTTAGGTTGTGTAGTTGTGTGAAAACGGGAAATAGGCACAAGCACAACCTAATTCTAAACCGAGAAAACGGAAAATAGGCACAAGCGCAACCTAATTCAAAACCGTGAAAACGGAATATAGGCATAAGCGCAACCTAATTCCAAACCGAGAAAACGGAATATAGGCACAAGCGCAACCTAATTTCAAACCGAGAAAACTGGGTGTGCTTTGCTGGGGTAAGTGTAAGCCGCCTATGGGTGTGCTTTGCTGGGGTAAGTGTAAGCTGCCTATGGGTGTGCTTTGCTGGGGTAAGTGTAGGTTGTGTAATTGTTTGAAAACGGGAATTAGGCACAAGCACAACCTAATTCCAAACCCAGAAAATGGAAAATAGGCACAAGCCCAACCTAATTCAAAACCGAGAAAACGGAAAATAGGCACAATCGCAACCTAATTCCAAACCGAGAAAACAGAAAATAGGCACGAGCACAACCTAATTCCAAACCCAGAAAATGGAAAATAGGCACAAGCCCAACCTAATTCAAAACCGAGAAAACTGGGTGTGCTTTGCTGGGGTAAGTGTAAGCTGCCTATGGGTGTGCTTTGCTGGGGTATGTGTAAGCCGCCTATGGGTGTGCTTTGCTGGGGTAAGTGTAAGCTGCCTATGGGTGTGCTTTGCTGGGGTAAGTGTAGGCCGCCAATGGGTGTGCTTTGCTGGGGTAAGTGAAAGCCGCCTATGGGTGTGCTTTGCTGGGGTAATTGTAGGCCGCCAATGGGTGTGCTTTGCTGGGGTAAGTGAAAGCCGCCTATGGGTGTGCTTTGCTGGGGTAAGTTTAGGTTGTGTAGTTGTGTGAATACGGGAAATAGGCACAAGCACAACCTAATTCTAAACCGAGAAAACGGAAAATAGGCACAAGCGCAACCTAATTCAAAACCGTGAAAACGGAATATAGGCACAAGCGCAACCTAATTCCAAACCGAGAAAACGGAATATAGGCACAAGCGCAACCTAATTTCAAACCGAGAAAACTGGGTGTGCTTTGCTGGGGCAAGTGTAAAGCCGCCTGTGGGTGTGCTTTGCTGGGGTATGTGTAAGACGCCTATGGGTGTGCTTTGCTGGGGTATGTGTAAGATGCCTATGGGTGTGCTTTGCTGGGGTAAGTGTAAGCCGCCTATGGGTGTGCTTTGCTGGGGTAAGTGTAAGCCGCCTATGGGTATGCTTTGCTGGGGTAAGTGTAAGGTGCCTATTGGTGTGCTTTGCTGGGGCAAGTGTAAGCCGCCTATGGGTGTGCTTTGCTGGGGTACGTGTAAGCCGCATATGGGTGTGCTTTGCTGGGGTAAGTGTAAGACGCCTATGGGTGTGCTTTGCTGGGGTAAGTGTAGGTTGTGTAGTTGTTTGAAAACGGGAAATAGGCACAAGCACAACCTAATTCCAAACCGAGAAAACGGAAAATAGGCACAAGCACAACCTAATTCCAAACCGAGAAAACGGAATATAGGCACAAGCACAACCTAATTTCAAACCGAGAAAACTGGGTGTGCTTTGCTGGGGCAAGTGTAAGCCGCGTATGGGTGTGCTTTGCTGGGGTAAGTGTAAGCTGCCTATGGGTGTGCTTTGCTGGGGTAAGTGTAGGTTTGTGTAATTGTTTGAAAACGGGAATTAGGCACAAGCACAACCTAATTCCAAACCCAGAAAATGGAAAATAGGCACAAGCCCAACCTAATTCAAAACCGAGAAAACGGAAAATAGGCACAATCGCAACCTAATTCCAAACCGAGAAAAACGGAAAATAGGCACGAGCACAACCTAATTACAAACCCAGAAAATGGAAAATAGGCACAAGCCCAACCTAATTCAAAACCGAGAAAACGGAAAATAGGCACAATCGCAACCTAATTCAAAACCGAGAAAAACGGAAAATAGGCACAATCGCAACCTAATTTCAAAATGGGGAAACTGGGTGTGCTTTGCTGGGGCAAGTGTAAGCCGCCTATGGGTGTGCTTTGCTGGGGTACGTGTAAGGTGCCTATTGGTGTGCTTTGCTGGGGTAAGTGTAGGCGGCCAATGGGTGTGCTTTGCTGGGGTAAGTGAAAGCCGCCTATGGGTGTGCTTTGCTGGGGTAAGTTTAGGTTGTGTAGTTGTGTGAAAACGGGAAATAGGCACAAGCACAACCTAATTCTAAACCGAGAAAACGGAAAATAGGCACAAGCGCAACCTAATTCAAAACCGTGAAAACGGAATATAGGCATAAGCGCAACCTAATTCCAAACCGAGAAAACGGAATATAGGCACAAGCGCAACCTAATTTCAAACCGAGAAAACTGGGTGTGCTTTGCTGGGGTAAGTGTAAGCCGCCTATGGGTGTGCTTTGCTGGGGTAAGTGTAAGCTGCCTATGGGTGTGCTTTGCTGGGGTAAGTGTAGGTTGTGTAATTGTTTGAAAACGGGAATTAGGCACAAGCACAACCTAATTCCAAACCCAGAAAATGGAAAATAGGCACAAGCCCAACCTAATTCAAAACCGAGAAAACGGAAAATAGGCACAATCGCAACCTAATTCCAAACCGAGAAAACGGAAAATAGGCACGAGCACAACCTAATTCCAAACCCAGAAAATGGAAAATAGGCACAAGCCCAACCTAATTCAAAACCGAGAAAACTGGGTGTGCTTTGCTGGGGCAAGTGTAAGCCGCCTATGGGTGTGCTTTGCTGGAGTAAGTGTAAGCTGCCTATGGGTGTGCTTTGCTGGGGTATGTGTAAGCCGCCTATGGGTGTGCTTTGCTGGGGTAAGTGTAAGCTGCCTATGGGTGTGCTTTGCTGGGGTAAGTGTAGGCCGCCAATGGGTGTGCTTTGCTGGGGTAAGTGAAAGCCGCCTATGGGTGTGCTTTGCTGGGGTAATTGTAGGCCGCCAATGGGTGTGCTTTGCTGGGGTAAGTGAAAGCCGCCTATGGGTGTGCTTTGCTGGGGTAAGTTTAGGTTGTGTAGTTGTGTGAATACGGGAAAAAGGCACAAGCGCAACCTAATTCCAAACCGAGAAAACGGAATATAGGCACAAGCGCAACCTAATTTCAAACCGAGAAAACTGGGTGTGCTTTGCTGGGGCAAGTGTAAAGCCGCCTGTGGGTGTGCTTTGCTGGGGTATGTGTAAGATGCCTATGGGTGTGCTTTGCTGGGGTAAGTGTAAGCCGCCTATGGGTGTGCTTTGCTGGGGTACGTGTAAGCCGCCTATGGGTGTGCTTTGCTGGGGTAAGTGTAAGCCGCCTATGGGTATGCTTTGCTGGGGTAAGTGTAAGGTGCCTATTGGTGTGCTTTGCTGGGGCAAGTGTAAGCCGCCTATGGGTGTGCTTTGCTGGGGTACGTGTAAGCCGCATATGGGTGTGCTTTGCTGGGGTAAGTGTAAGACGCCTATGGGTGTGCTTTGCTGGGGTAAGTGTAGGTTGTGTAGTTGTTTGAAAACGGGAAATAGGCACAAGCACAACCTAATTCCAAACCGAGAAAACGGAAAATAAGCACAAGCACAACCTAATTCCAAACCGAGAAAACGGAATATAGGCACAAGCACAACCTAATTTCAAACCGAGAAAACTGGGTGTGCTTTGCTGGGGCAAGTGTAAGCCGCGTATGGGTGTGCTTTGCTGGGGTAAGTGTAAGCTGCCTATGGGTGTGCTTTGCTGGGGTAAGTGTAGGTTTGTGTAATTGTTTGAAAACGGGAATTAGGCACAAGCACAACCTAATTCCAAACCCAGAAAATGGAAAATAGGCACAAGCCCAACCTAATTCAAAACCGAGAAAACGGAAAATAGGCACAATCGCAACCTAATTCAAAACCGAGAAAAACGGAAAATAGGCACGAGCACAACCTAATTACAAACCCAGAAAATGGAAAATAGGCACAAGCCCAACCTAATTCAAAACCGAGAAAACGGAAAATAGGCACAATCGCAACCTAATTCAAAACCGAGAAAAACGGAAAATAGGCACAATCGCAACCTAATTTCAAAATGGGGAAACTGGGTGTGCTTTGCTGGGGCAAGTGTAAGCCGCCTATGGGTGTGCTTTGCTGGGGTACGTGTAAGGTGCCTATTGGTGTGCTTTGCTGGGGTAAGTGTAGGCGGCCAATGGGTGTGCTTTGCTGGGGTAAGTGAAAGCCGCCTATGGGTGTGCTTTGCTGGGGTAAGTTTAGGTTGTGTAGTTGTGTGAAAACGGGAAATAGGCACAAGCACAACCTAATTCTAAACCGAGAAAACGGAAAATAGGCACAAGCGCAACCTAATTCAAAACCGTGAAAACGGAATATAGGCACAAGCGCAACCTAATTCCAAACCGAGAAAACGGAATATAGGCACAAGCGCAACCTAATTTCAAACCGAGAAAACTGGGTGTGCTTTGCTGGGGCAAGTGTAAGCCGCCTATGGGTGTGCTTTGCTGGGGTAAGTGTAAGCTGCCTATGGGTGTGCTTTGCTGGGGTATGTGTAAGACGCCTATGGGTGTGCTTTGCTGGGGTAAGTGTAGGTTGTGTAGTTGTTTGAAAACGGGAAATAGGCACAAGCACAACCTAATTCCAAACCGAGAAAACGGAATATAGGCACAAGCGCAACCTAATTTCAAACCAAGAAAACTGGGTGTGCTTTGCTGGGGCAAGTGTAAGCCGCGTATGGGTGTGCTTTGCTGGGGTAAGTGTAAGCTGCCTATGGGTGTGCTTTGCTGGGGTAAGTGTAGGTTGTGTAATTGTTTGAAAACGGGAATTAGGCACAAGCACAACCTAATTCCAAACTGAGAAAACGGAAAATAGGCACAAGCGCAACCTAATTCAAAACCGTGAAAACGGAATATAGGCACAAGCACAACCTAATTCCAAACCGAGAAAACGGAAAATAGGCACAATCGCAACCTAATTCAAAACCGAGAAAACGGAAAATAGGCACAATCGCAACCTAATTTCAAAATGGGGAAACTGGGTGTGCTTTGCTGGGGTAAGTGTAGGCGGCCAATGGGTGTGCTTTGCTGGGGTAAGTGAAAGCCGCCTATGGGTGTGCTTTGCTGGGGTAAGTTTAGGTTGTGTAGTTGTGTGAAAACGGAAAATAGGCACAATCGCAACCTAATTCAAAACCGAGAAAACGGAAAATAGGCACAATCGCAACCTAATTTCAAAATGGGGAAACTGGGTGTGCTTTGCTGGGGTAAGTGTAGGCGGCCAATGGGTGTGCTTTGCTGGGGTAAGTGAAAGCCGCCTATGGGTGTGCTTTGCTGGGGTAAGTTTAGGTTGTGTAGTTGTGTGAAAACGGGAAATAGGCACAAGCACAACCTAATTCCAAACTGAGAAAACGGAAAATAGGCACAAGCCCAACCTAATTCAAAACCGAGAAAACGGAAAATAGGCACAATCGCAACCTAATTCCAAACCGAGAAAACGGAAAATAGGCACGAGCACAACCTAATTCCAAACCCAGAAAATGGAAAATAGGCACAAGCCCAACCTAATTCAAAACCGAGAAAACTGGGTGTGCTTTGCTGGGGCAAGTGTAAGCCGCCTATGGGTGTGCTTTGCTGGGGTAAGTGTAAGCTGCCTATGGGTGTGCTTTGCTGGGGTATGTGTAAGCCGCCTATGGGTGTGCTTTGCTGGGGTAAGTGTAAGCTGCCTATGGGTGTGCTTTGCTGGGGTAAGTGTAGGCCGCCAATGGGTGTGCTTTGCTGGGGTAAGTGAAAGCCGCCTATGGGTGTGCTTTGCTGGGGTAAGTTTAGGTTGTGTAGTTGTGTGAAAACGGGAAATAGGCACAAGCACAACCTAATTCCAAACTGAGAAAACGGAAAATAGGCACAAGCGCAACCTAATTCAAAACCGTGAAAACGGAATATAGGCACAAGCACAACCTAATTCCAAACCGAGAAAACGGAAAATAGGCACAATCGCAACCTAATTCAAAACCGAGAAAACGGAAAATAGGCACAATCGCAACCTAATTTCAAAATGGGGAAACTGGGTGTGCTTTGCTGGGGTAAGTGTAGGCGGCCAATGGGTGTGCTTTGCTGGGGTACGTGTAAGCCGCATATGGGTGTGCTTTGCTGGGGCAAGTGTAAGCCGCCTATGGGTGTGCTTTGCTGGGGTACGTGTAAGCCGCATATGGGTGTGCTTTGCTGGGGTAAGTGTAAGACGCCTATGGGTGTGCTTTGCTGGGGTAAGTGTAGGTTGTGTAGTTGTTTGAAAACGGGAAATAGGCACAAGCACAACCTAATTCCAAACCGAGAAAACGGAATATAGGCACAAGCGCAACCTAATTTCAAACCGAGAAAACTGGGTGTGCTTTGCTGGGGCAAGTGTAAGCCGCGTATGGGTGTGCTTTGCTGGGGTAAGTGTAAGCTGCCTATGGGTGTGCTTTGCTGGGGTAAGTGTAGGTTGTGTAATTGTTTGAAAACGGGAATTAGGCACAAGCACAACCTAATTCCAAACCCAGAAAATGGAAAATAGGCACAAGCCCAACCTAATTCAAAACCGAGAAAACGGAAAATAGGCACAATCGCAACCTAATTCCAAACCGAGAAAACGGAAAATAGGCACGAGCACAACCTAATTCCAAACCCAGAAAATGGAAAATAGGCACAAGCCCAACCTAATTCAAAACCGAGAAAACTGGGTGTGCTTTGCTGGGGCAAGTGTAAGCCGCCTATGGGTGTGCTTTGCTGGGGTAAGTGTAAGCTGCCTATGGGTGTGCTTTGCTGGGGTAAGTGTAGGTTGTGTAATTGTTTGAAAACGGGAATTAGGCACAAGCACAACCTAATTCCAAACCCAGAAAATGGAAAATAGGCACAAGCCCAACCTAATTCAAAACCGAGAAAACGGAAAATAGGCACAATCGCAACCTAATTCCAAACCGAGAAAACGGAAAATAGGCACGAGCACAACCTAATTCCAAACCCAGAAAATGGAAAATAGGCACAAGCCCAACCTAATTCAAAACCGAGAAAACTGGGTGTGCTTTGCTGGGGTAAGTGTAAGCTGCCTATGGGTGTGCTTTGCTGGGGTATGTGTAAGCCGCCTATGGGTGTGCTTTGCTGGGGTAAGTGTAAGCTGCCTATGGGTGTGCTTTGCTGGGGTAAGTGTAGGCCGCCAATGGGTGTGCTTTGCTGGGGTAAGTGAAAGCCGCCTATGGGTGTGCTTTGCTGGGGTAATTGTAGGCCGCCAATGGGTGTGCTTTGCTGGGGTAAGTGAAAGCCGCCTATGGGTGTGCTTTGCTGGGGTAAGTTTAGGTTGTGTAGTTGTGTGAACACGGGAAATAGGCACAAGCACAACCTAATTCTAAACCGAGAAAACGGAAAATAGGCACAAGCGCAACCTAATTCAAAACCGTGAAAACGGAATATAGGCACAAGCGCAACCTAATTCCAAACCGAGAAAACGGAATATAGGCACAAGCGCAACCTAATTTCAAACCGAGAAAACTGGGTGTGCTTTGCTGGGGCAAGTGTAAAGCCGCCTGTGGGTGTGCTTTGCTGGGGTATGTGTAAGACGCCTATGGGTGTGCTTTGCTGGGGTATGTGTAAGATGCCTATGGGTGTGCTTTGCTGGGGTAAGTGTAAGCCGCCTATGGGTGTGCTTTGCTGGGGTAAGTGTAAGCCGCCTATGGGTATGCTTTGCTGGGGTAAGTGTAAGGTGCCTATTGGTGTGCTTTGCTGGGGCAAGTGTAAGCCGCCTATGGGTGTGCTTTGCTGGGGTACGTGTAAGCCGCATATGGGTGTGCTTTGCTGGGGTAAGTGTAAGACGCCTATGGGTGTGCTTTGCTGGGGTAAGTGTAGGTTGTGTAGTTGTTTGAAAACGGGAAATAAGCACAAGCACAACCTAATTCCAAACCGAGAAAACGGAAAATAGGCACAAGCACAACCTAATTCCAAACCGAGAAAACGGAATATAGGCACAAGCACAACCTAATTTCAAACCGAGAAAACTGGGTGTGCTTTGCTGGGGCAAGTGTAAGCCGCGTATGGGTGTGCTTTGCTGGGGTAAGTGTAAGCTGCCTATGGGTGTGCTTTGCTGGGGTAAGTGTAGGTTTGTGTAATTGTTTGAAAACGGGAATTAGGCACAAGCACAACCTAATTCCAAACCCAGAAAATGGAAAATAGGCACAAGCCCAACCTAATTCAAAACCGAGAAAACGGAAAATAGGCACAATCGCAACCTAATTCCAAACCGAGAAAACGGAAAATAGGCACGAGCACAACCTAATTACAAACCCAGAAAATGGAAAATAGGCACAAGCCCAACCTAATTCAAAACCGAGAAAACGGAAAATAGGCACAATCGCAACCTAATTCAAAACCGAGAAAAACGGAAAATAGGCACAATCGCAACCTAATTTCAAAATGGGGAAACTGGGTGTGCTTTGCTGGGGCAAGTGTAAGCCGCCTATGGGTGTGCTTTGCTGGGGTACGTGTAAGGTGCCTATTGGTGTGCTTTGCTGGGGTAAGTGTAGGCGGCCAATGGGTGTGCTTTGCTGGGGTAAGTGAAAGCCGCCTATGGGTGTGCTTTGCTGGGGTAAGTTTAGGTTGTGTAGTTGTGTGAAAACGGGAAATAGGCACAAGCACAACCTAATTCTAAACCGAGAAAACGGAAAATAGGCACAAGCGCAACCTAATTCAAAACCGTGAAAATGGAATATAGGCATAAGCGCAACCTAATTCCAAACCGAGAAAACGGAATATAGGCACAAGCGCAACCTAATTTCAAACCGAGAAAACTGGGTGTGCTTTGCTGGGGTAAGTGTAAGCCGCCTATGGGTGTGCTTTGCTGGGGTAAGTGTAAGCTGCCTATGGGTGTGCTTTGCTGGGGTAAGTGTAGGTTGTGTAATTGTTTGAAAACGGGAATTAGGCACAAGCACAACCTAATTCCAAACCCAGAAAATGGAAAATAGGCACAAGCCCAACCTAATTCAAAACCGAGAAAACGGAAAATAGGCACAATCGCAACCTAATTCCAAACCGAGAAAACGGAAAATAGGCACGAGCACAACCTAATTCCAAACCCAGAAAATGGAAAATAGGCACAAGCCCAACCTAATTCAAAACCGAGAAAACTGGGTGTGCTTTGCTGGGGCAAGTGTAAGCCGCCTATGGGTGTGCTTTGCTGGAGTAAGTGTAAGCTGCCTATGGGTGTGCTTTGCTGGGGTATGTGTAAGCCGCCTATGGGTGTGCTTTGCTGGGGTAAGTGTAAGCTGCCTATGGGTGTGCTTTGCTGGGGTAAGTGTAGGCCGCCAATGGGTGTGCTTTGCTGGGGTAAGTGAAAGCCGCCTATGGGTGTGCTTTGCTGGGGTAATTGTAGGCCGCCAATGGGTGTGCTTTGCTGGGGTAAGTGAAAGCCGCCTATGGGTGTGCTTTGCTGGGGTAAGTTTAGGTTGTGTAGTTGTGTGAATACGGGAAAAAGGCACAAGCGCAACCTAATTCCAAACCGAGAAAACGGAATATAGGCACAAGCGCAACCTAATTTCAAACCGAGAAAACTGGGTGTGCTTTGCTGGGGCAAGTGTAAAGCCGCCTGTGGGTGTGCTTTGCTGGGGTATGTGTAAGATGCCTATGGGTGTGCTTTGCTGGGGTAAGTGTAAGCCGCCTATGGGTGTGCTTTGCTGGGGTACGTGTAAGCCGCCTATGGGTGTGCTTTGCTGGGGTAAGTGTAAGCCGCCTATGGGTATGCTTTGCTGGGGTAAGTGTAAGGTGCCTATTGGTGTGCTTTGCTGGGGCAAGTGTAAGCCGCCTATGGGTGTGCTTTGCTGGGGTACGTGTAAGCCGCATATGGGTGTGCTTTGCTGGGGTAAGTGTAAGACGCCTATGGGTGTGCTTTGCTGGGGTAAGTGTAGGTTGTGTAGTTGTTTGAAAACGGGAAATAGGCACAAGCACAACCTAATTCCAAACCGAGAAAACGGAAAATAAGGCACAAGCACAACCTAATTCCAAACCGAGAAAACGGAATATAGGCACAAGCACAACCTAATTTCAAACCGAGAAAACTGGGTGTGCTTTGCTGGGGCAAGTGTAAGCCGCGTATGGGTGTGCTTTGCTGGGGTAAGTGTAAGCTGCCTATGGGTGTGCTTTGCTGGGGTAAGTGTAGGTTTGTGTAATTGTTTGAAAACGGGAATTAGGCACAAGCACAACCTAATTCCAAACCCAGAAAATGGAAAATAGGCACAAGCCCAACCTAATTCAAAACCGAGAAAACGGAAAATAGGCACAATCGCAACCTAATTCCAAACCGAGAAAAACGGAAAATAGGCACGAGCACAACCTAATTACAAACCCAGAAAATGGAAAATAGGCACAAGCCCAACCTAATTCAAAACCGAGAAAACGGAAAATAGGCACAATCGCAACCTAATTCAAAACCGAGAAAAACGGAAAATAGGCACAATCGCAACCTAATTTCAAAATGGGGAAACTGGGTGTGCTTTGCTGGGGCAAGTGTAAGCCGCCTATGGGTGTGCTTTGCTGGGGTACGTGTAAGGTGCCTATTGGTGTGCTTTGCTGGGGTAAGTGTAGGCGGCCAATGGGTGTGCTTTGCTGGGGTAAGTGAAAGCCGCCTATGGGTGTGCTTTGCTGGGGTAAGTTTAGGTTGTGTAGTTGTGTGAAAACGGGAAATAGGCACAAGCACAACCTAATTCTAAACCGAGAAAACGGAAAATAGGCACAAGCGCAACCTAATTCAAAACCGTGAAAACGGAATATAGGCATAAGCGCAACCTAATTCCAAACCGAGAAAACGGAATATAGGCACAAGCGCAACCTAATTTCAAACCGAGAAAACTGGGTGTGCTTTGCTGGGGTAAGTGTAAGCCGCCTATGGGTGTGCTTTGCTGGGGTAAGTGTAAGCTGCCTATGGGTGTGCTTTGCTGGGGTATGTGTAAGACGCCTATGGGTGTGCTTTGCTGGGGTAAGTGTAGGTTGTGTAATTGTTTGAAAACGGGAATTAGGCACAAGCACAACCTAATTCCAAACCCAGAAAATGGAAAATAGGCACAAGCCCAACCTAATTCAAAACCGAGAAAACGGAAAATAGGCACAATCGCAACCTAATTCCAAACCGAGAAAACGGAAAATAGGCACGAGCACAACCTAATTCCAAACCCAGAAAATGGAAAATAGGCACAAGCCCAACCTAATTCAAAACCGAGAAAACTGGGTGTGCTTTGCTGGGGCAAGTGTAAGCCGCCTATGGGTGTGCTTTGCTGGGGTAAGTGTAAGCTGCCTATGGGTGTGCTTTGCTGGGGTAAGTGTAGTGTAGGGTCCTTGACCTATAGGTGCCCTACTGCGAGGGGCAACGAGCGTCTAAAACAAAGTCTGACGCGTGTATTGGTGTTGTTCGTAAATTCAATGTCCAGAGAGTTGTTCTTTGATTTGGATATAGCAATCCTTTTATTGCAGCAAAAACAAACCATCAAACAAAGAGACTTGCCCTGCACATCGTTGCAGGTTAACACTTTACCGGAAAAAACACCGACACGGTCCCAAAACTGTTTGCCTCTGGGCTCGTTGTTCACCCCCTGCCTCCAATCACGGCATCAGTAAATAGGTTACCCTAGTAACCAGGTAAGATTGACAGCAGCACCCATAGCAACCAGCAGTGATTGACAGTAAGGCAGTGTCAGGCCATTCATTTCAATAAAATAAAAATAAACAAGAAACGTATTTTGTATTTTGGCTCCTACACTCCGGCCCCTAATTTGGCATGGCAGGAGGCCAGACACAATTCAACAAATTCACATAACGGAGCCAAATATTTAGAAGAAATAATTCAAAAAAGTAAATAAATAAATAAACAAATAATCCTCTGTCTTAGAGGTCCGAAGCTCCAGCTTCTTGGAGCAAGCACAGCTTCGTTACTGGTCTATCCAGTGTGCTTGTTTTAGTCTTTACTCGAGCAGAACGCACCAGTCCTCTTCTGTCAGGATACGTCTCCAGGACTCTGCCAAGCAACCAGGAACCACGTGGAGCTGAAGGGTCCGCAATCAATACAATGTCTCCAGGGACAAGACTCCGTCTTTCTTTAGCCCACCTCTGCCGCTCCTGTAGCAGAGGTAAATACTCTCTCAGCCATCGCTTCCAGAACAGGTCTGAGAGGTATTGGACCTGCCTCCATCTCCTCCTGAGGTAGAGGTCAGATGTCTCAAACAATCCAGGTGGCAAGACTGGCACTCCTTTCATGGTGAGGATGTGATTGGGAGTGAGAGCTTCGAGATCATTGTGATCTCCAGATATCTTTGTTATGGGACGGTCATTGAGAATGGCTTCGACTTCACATAGCACTGTATGAAAACTCTCGTCGTTCAGCGTTTGCTGGTGAAGAACTGATGTTAATATCTGCCGAATCATTCGTATTATCCGCTCCCATGCACCTCCATGGTGAGAGGCTGCTGGTGGATTGAAGCTCCACTGCATCCCATCCTCCAGAAATGCGGATTGTATTTTGCTGTGGTTTAA
This sequence comes from Merluccius polli, assembly GCA_030340625.1. Classification (NCBI taxonomy): domain Eukaryota; kingdom Metazoa; phylum Chordata; class Actinopteri; order Gadiformes; family Merlucciidae; genus Merluccius; species Merluccius polli. The sequence continues at coordinate 14,239 of JAOPHQ010005318.1, forward strand.
AGCAGCAAGGGCGTCCTTCAACTCTCTCTTAGCACCAATAAAATTGGTTCCATTGTCAGATCTTAAATGAGAGATGGGTCCTCTTCTACAAACAAATCTGCGTATGGCATTTATACAGGAGTCCGTATTTAATGAATATGCAACCTCCAAATGAACTGCCCTAGATGCCATACAAGTGAAAAGGACTCCATAGCGCTTTTCAAAGGAGCGTCCCCTTTTTATCTCAAATGGGCCAAAGTAATCAACTCCAACATTGGTAAATGGAGGAAGATCAGCGACAATTCGCTCTAGAGGCAAGTCTGACATTTTCTGCTCACCCAACTTCCCTCTATGGCGTCTGCAGATGACGCAGTCGGACAGGATTTTTCTTGCAGCTGCATTGGCACTTGTGATCCAATACTTTATTCTCAATCTGGAAAGTACATGGTTTCTCCCACCATGGCCTAACTGCTCGTGGATGTTCTTCAGAATGAGAGTGGCGATATGGAGGTCTTTCGCGAGGATAACAGGATGTTTAAATTCCTCAGATATTGCTGCCCTACTCAACCTTCCTCCGACTCTAAGCAGGCCATCCTTAACAATGGGGTCGAGTTTATAGATGGAACTCTCTCTCTTTATTTCACCTTTCCCAGAGTTTAATGCGGCAAGCTCCTCAGGATACCTTTGCTGTTGGGCGAAGTAGATAATGGCAGTTTCAGCTCTCATGAGATCGTCTGGTGTTAGGCTTTGGTTACCATGTGCAGCTTTCCAGCCTTTCATTTCCTGTTCGACCTTGTCTGCAGCTTCATGACTCAACTGATTTCTCTTCCGACTCATCTCCAATAGAGTCGTCTTTAGTTTCAAGATCCAAGCAACTGACCGTTTCAACTTTTTCCAGTCTGAAAAGTATGTGATCAGTTGGTGTGTGGCACTTGGTGCAATGACAACTACTGCATTGGTGACCAGCTCCTTTTTGACCTCAGGGTCATCAGCAACAATGTCCAAGTCCTCCAAGGGACTATCTGGCCACTCTTCATCTGGTCTCCACAGAAACTCAGGGCCTTCGATCCAACCTTTGTTGGTCAGAAGGTCATCCACCTTTACTCCTCTTGAGGCTTTGTCAGCAGGATTCTGTGTGGTATGAACATACCTCCACTGTGTGACGTCAGAAGTTCTTCGGATGGCAGCAATCCTGTTTGCCACGAAAGTGTGAAATCTTTTGTTTTCATTTCTGATGTATCTTAAAACTGATGTGCTGTCAGTCCAGAAACAAGATTTCTCAAGGTGGAGCTGGATTTCTCCTCTGAGCATGTTGTCCACACGAACAGCGAGAACAGCTGCTGTGAGTTCTAACCGTGGAATGGTCACCTGCTTTAGTGGGGCCACTCTGGCTTTGCCTAGCATGAAAGAGACGTGACATTTGTTGCTGTTATCCCATATCTTCAGATATGTCACAGTACCATATCCACTTTCGCTGGCATCAGAGAAGTGATGTAATTGACCGCAGATGGTTTCTCCAAAATCCACTGGCTTGAGGCATCTTTCCACCTCGAATGCCTTTACTCCTTCCAAGTCTCTCAGCCACTTTGCCCACTGCTGTTTGAGAGCTGGATGAATTTCATCATCCCATCCATAGTTCCTCCGACACATATCTTGCAGCATGAGCTTGGCTGGAAGAGTGAGTGGGGCAAGAAATCCCAATGGATCATAGATTGAGCTAACCGTTGATAAGATCCCACGACGAGTGTGAGGCTGTTCTTTGAGCGCCAACTTGAACTTAAAGGTGTCGGTCTCAACACACCAATGAAGTCCAAGTGCTCTTTCAACTGGCAGTTGGTCTCTGTCCAAGTCCAATTCATGCAGATTCTTAGATCTGTCTTCCTCAGGAATGGATAGCAGCACCCCACGATTGTTGCTAATCCATTTTGTCAAATGGAAGCCTCCTTTTTGACAAATGTCGGTCAAATCTTTGACCATTTTAACAGCTGCTTCTTCTGATGGCAAGCTCTTCAGACAGTCGTCCATATAGAAGTTCCTACTGACTGTGTCAATTACACCAGCAGGGAAACTGTCACGGTGGTCTTCTGCTATTTTTCGCAGGGCATGACAAGCACAGCTAGGAGAAGACACTGCCCCGAACAGATGCACAGCCATCCTATATTCAACCAGTTCTTGGGATACGTCGCCGTCTGGCCACCACAAGAACCGAAGAAAGTCTCTGTCCTTCTGTGCCACGTTGACTTGATGAAACATTGCTTTAACATCAGTCATTAGGGCTACAGGCTCTTTCCGAAATCGTGTGAGGACTCCTAACAGAGTGCTGGTGAGGTAGGGGCCTTGTAGAAGCTCCTTGTTGAGAGACTTTCCTCTATACCCTGCTCCACAATCAAACACGACACGCAGAGTTCCTTTTTTGGGGTGGTACACCCCATGGTGTGGAATGTACCAGACTTTTCCATCTGAACGTTCAATTTCATGTTCAGGTACAAGTTCAGCATAACCTTTGCTGATCACATCACCGAGAAAGTTGGTGTATTCTCTATGGAACTTTTCATCCCTTCCAAACCTCCTTTTCAGTCCAAGTATTCGTTGCTTTGCGACACACTGGTTATTTGGTAGGGAGACATCTTTCCTTTTAAAGGGAAGGGCAAAGGTGTAGTGGCTATCTTGAAGTTTGCATGACTCAGTCATAATTTCCATGAACTTTAGATCATCCCTTGAGAGTTCCTCTTTGTCCTCTGATGACCTTTCATTAAAATCATGGTTATACTGATTGTGCAGCAGCTCTTCAAGTTTGGAAATGGAGATCCTATTGACATTAACAGCAGGGTGGCTCCTCTCACTCTGCTCCTCATCATGACCGGAAAGGGGACCATTAACGACCCACCCCAATAGGGTCTTAATGGCGTGTGGCCCATTGCCATGGCTGTTCACCACCTCCCAAGGTTCAAGCATTTTCGAGGCATTGGTTCCAATCAATAACTCCACATCGGCTTGAATACGAGGCAGGACAACCCCCTCCATATATGGCCACTTAGCCAGCTCCTCTTCCTTAATGATGTTATTAGGGCTCACAGGCATCCTCTTCTGAGTATAGACTTTCGGCAATTCATAAAATTGTTCCCCCGTGAGGCTTGCAATCTCCAGGTCTGTCAACATGTAGCTGGAGACTGAGGTTTTTGGACCCATGGTCAGTAGGCTGATTTTGGCCTTTCTTCCGTTTAGTTTCAGCCTTTTCATCAGGCTTTCAGAACAAAATGTATCGGTACTGCCTGGATCCAAAAATGCATAAGTTTTAATGATTTTGTCCCCCTTGCTGGACTTCACTTGCACAGGCAGTATTGGCAAAATCCCAGCGTTGCTACCGGCCCCTGTTTGTCCACATGTTTGCAGCGAAATCGGTGCATTACTCACCACTGGTTTCTTAGGATTGTCTGGGTTGCTTGCCCTCTCCCTATGAAGGACACTGGGATGTTTTTGGCTGCACACTTTACAAATTAAACGTTTGTCACAGTTCCTGCTCAGATGTCCAACACAAAGACAGCCAAAACAGACTCCCCTTTGTCTTATTAAGGTAACCTTGTCTCTGTGTGTCTGTGTCGCAAACTGAGGACACCGATTCAGGGTGTGATCTTTTGAGCAGCATACGCAAGTGGTGGTATTGTGAGCAGATGCATTAGTTGGCTTTGGGGCTGGTTTAGAACTTGTTTGGTTTTCCACTGCAGGGGTTTCAACGGTAGTGATAGTGGCAAAGCTGTCTCCTTTGAATTTGGGTTTGCTTTGTGCTTTTACTCTGATTACGGGTCTACTTCCTGTGTTTGGTGGAGCGTATTGAATATCTCCAAAAACGGGGTCAGAAACAATCCTTACTTGACGTTCGACAAATGCGACAATGTCTGTAAAATTTGGTCTGCGATGTTGTCTTTCCATTATAGCACATGCTGAGGCTCTCCAATGCTCTCTTAGCTTGAATGGAAGTTTTGAAATAATCGTTTTCATGTTGGCGGGCACATTTAGTTCATCCATGTATTGCACATTTTCCATGGCGTTGCAACATTCTCTGAGGAAAAGTGAATAAGCTTGAAGAGATTTAATGTCTTCAGTCTTCACTAGAGACCAGCTGAGCACTTTCTCCATGTATGCGGCCGAGATCTTATATTCGTCTCCAAAGTGCTGCTCAAGCAAATACTTTGCCCTTTCATAGCCTCTGTCTGGTGCCATATGTTGACAACTGCGGACAAGGTCTTTGGGCTGACCTTTGGTGTACTTTTCCAGGAAGTACAGACAATCCCCTTTGTTTCTTGTGTTTCTCTCAACACAGTGTACGAAGGCTCTGACAAAGGATCGAAACTGTAGAGGATCCCCCTCAAAACAGGGAACTTCTCTCGGTGGCAGGAGGTGAGAGGTTTGCTGCTCTACAAGCAACGCTGTTATTTCATTTTGTCTGTGCAATAAATCACATATGGCTGCTGTTTCAATGTTACTTTGAGCGGAACTGTCTGGTCGATTCGTAAACTGCACCGGGGGGTTCATGTGTCTTGAGTTGTCCTGTGCCTCATTCCAAAATATACGTTGTCGTATGGCTGATGGTTGTTGGCTGGGAGACTGCTGCTGCAATAGCAGTGGCTGCTGCTGCTGTAAAAGCAGTGGTTGCTGCTGCTGCGAAAGCAGTGGTTGCTGCTGCTGTAATAGCAGTGGTTGCTGCTGCTGTGAAAGCAGTGGTTGCTGCTGCTGTAAAAGCAGTGGTTGCTGCTGCTGCGAAAGCAGTGGTTGCTGCTGCTGTAATAGCAGTGGTTGCTGCTGCTGTGAAAGCAGTGGCTGCTGCTGCTGTAAAAGCAGTGGTTGCTGCTGCTGCGAAAGCAGTGGTTGCTGCTGCTGCGAAAGCAGTGGTTGCTGCTGCTGTAATAGCAGTGGTTGCTGCTGCTGTGAAAGCAGTGGTTGCTGCTGCTGTGAAAGCAGTGGTTGCTGCTGCTGTAATAGCAGTGGTTGCTGCTGATGCTGCTCTGGCAGTGATGGATTCAATGTGATTGAAGACTGCTGAACACTTGTTCCTCTCTCAAAGTACTGTTCCATTCCGTCAGATGGTTCAAGTGAAACTGAGTGACTGGGGGATTTTAAAACTGCAATTTTTGCGTCAGCAGCTGCCAGTTGTGCATTCAGCTCAATCATTTCCTTTTTCTTTCGCAGCTTTTCCTCTTCCTCTTCCACTGCATGTTTCTCCTTTAATGCTGCCGCTTGTATGGCAAGTGCAGCTCGCTCTGCCTCTGCCTGTCTCCGAGCAGAGGAGGTGGAGGATCTGCTGGACCTGCTGGATCCAGACCTTGAGTGACTTCTATGCACCTCCTCAGTGACCCCCTCCACAGATTCAGACATCATTGGACTTGTCCATGCATTGACCTCCTCAATAAAATCATTTACATTAAGCATCTTTGCTTTGAACCATGTTATATGCCTTTCTTTATCCTCTGAAGGTAATATGGACAAAAGAGCGTCATGTGCCCCTGTGGCTTCTCTGATCACATGGATGTATTTCATGAATTCACACTGCACTTTATGTTTGCTTTCACCAGCATTCATGAGCCCCAGAATATGTTTTTGCAGGTTGGTTGCCTTGTTTAGTTTTGACTTTCTTTCCTTTTGCAGTTTGTCAAGCTTTTCCAGGTAAGCCTTTGGTGTCATTTTGATTGCGCGTTTTTTCAGAACTGCAGCCGGGTTTTCCATTTGAACATTTGTTTGATTTTTGTCCTCCTTGGACTGATTTTCGGCCTCTGTGGGCTCACTGGGCTGTGCCTGTGACTGCGCTTCATTTTCATCCATAGGCTGTTCAACCAAAAGCGCATCATGTGCTTGATCCTGTACACCAACAGGATCCATAATTCATAAAACATGAACAAATACCCGACGATCAAAGATGAAAATAACCTTCAGTTCAATCAGTCAAAAAGCACAGAACCGTTATCCGAAACCAGTCAGAAAAAATACAGTTATAAATCAAACCCTTTTTGAGCTCAAATACCCACGAACGGGTTGCAACCTGGCTGTAAAAACACTTCAACCTTTGAATTGAACCTTGTTTATTTACCAATGCATTGGATTTGTCTCTTTTTTTATTTTTATTTACAAGACCCTGTGTGCACACAATGTTTATTTATATGGCCATATATATACCAGCTGGTAGCGCGCTACATACCTTGACTTTGTCCTTCTTGACTTTGTCCGTGGCAGCGCTGCCGTTCCGGTCCACTTGGTTTCGAAAAGTCCACAAAAGTTTTCCAAAGCGCCTCTCGTTCGAGCGCTGCTCTATCAGCTCCCCGCAGTGCGGGCTCCGCCGAACGGTGCCGAATCACTGCTGGGCACGCAGTTGCTCAAACGCTGCCACTTCTCCTAGCGGTACCGGTTCGGCGCCGCCCCGGGCTGCTATCCAACGCCGGCGATATCAACTCCAGCGATGCAGGGTCCACCAGCGCCGGGTAGGAATGCGGCGGGTCTCAACGCCGCGACGTGGCTCCTTCTCCTCCCGGCTACTCTCGTTGCGGCCGCCAGGCCGAGGCAATTGTCCACACGCCGTTGATGTACGTACCGGCGTGTCCCAGTGGCTTTGTCCGATCCACTTCTTCCGATGCTCATCAAAGTTTTCACAATAGTCCCTTTTTAAATGAGGACTAAGTTTTGGGACTTAATGTAGGGTCCTTGACCTATAGGTGCCCTACTGCGAGGGGCAACGAGCGTCTAAAACAAAGTCTGACGCGTGTATTGGTGTTGTTCGTAAATTCAATGTCCAGAGAGTTGTTCTTTGATTTGGATATAGCAATCCTTTTATTGCAGCAAAAACAAACCATCAAACAAAGAGACTTGCCCTGCACATCGTTGCAGGTTAACACTTTACCGGAAAAAACACCGACACGGTCCCAAAACTGTTTGCCTCTGGGCTCGTTGTTCACCCCCTGCCTCCAATCACGGCATCAGTAAATAGGTTACCCTAGTAACCAGGTAAGATTGACAGCAGCACCCATAGCAACCAGCAGTGATTGACAGTAAGGCAGTGTCAGGCCATTCATTTCAATAAAATAAAAATAAACAAGAAACGTATTTTGTATTTTGGCTCCTACATGTAGGTTGTGTAATTGTTTGAAAACGGGAATTAGGCACAAGCACAACCTAATTCCAAACCCAGAAAATGGAAAATAGGCACAAGCCCAACCTAATTCAAAACCGAGAAAACGGAAAATAGGCACAATCGCAACCTAATTCCAAACCGAGAAAACGGAAAATAGGCACGAGCACAACCTAATTCCAAACCCAGAAAATGGAAAATAGGCACAAGCCCAACCTAATTCAAAACCGAGAAAACTGGGTGTGCTTTGCTGGGGCAAGTGTAAGCCGCCTATGGGTGTGCTTTGCTGGAGTAAGTGTAAGCTGCCTATGGGTGTGCTTTGCTGGGGTATGTGTACGCCGCCTATGGGTGTGCTTTGCTGGGGTAAGTGTAAGCTGCCTATGGGTGTGCTTTGCTGGGGTAAGTGTAGGCCGCCAATGGGTGTGCTTTGCTGGGGTAAGTGAAAGCCGCCTATGGGTGTGCTTTGCTGGGGTAATTGTAGGCCGCCAATGGGTGTGCTTTGCTGGGGTAAGTGAAAGCCGCCTATGGGTGTGCTTTGCTGGGGTAAGTTTAGGTTGTGTAGTTGTGTGAATACGGGAAAAAGGCACAAGCGCAACCTAATTTCAAACCGAGAAAACTGGGTGTGCTTTGCTGGGGCAAGTGTAAAGCCGCCTGTGGGTGTGCTTTGCTGGGGTATGTGTAAGATGCCTATGGGTGTGCTTTGCTGGGGTAAGTGTAAGCCGCCTATGGGTGTGCTTTGCTGGGGTACGTGTAAGCCGCCTATGGGTGTGCTTTGCTGGGGTAAGTGTAAGCCGCCTATGGGTATGCTTTGCTGGGGTAAGTGTAAGGTGCCTATTGGTGTGCTTTGCTGGGGCAAGTGTAAGCCGCCTATGGGTGTGCTTTGCTGGGGTACGTGTAAGCCGCATATGGGTGTGCTTTGCTGGGGTAAGTGTAAGACGCCTATGGGTGTGCTTTGCTGGGGTAAGTGTAGGTTGTGTAGTTGTTTGAAAACGGGAAATAGGCACAAGCACAACCTAATTCCAAACCGAGAAAACGGAAAATAAGCACAAGCACAACCTAATTCCAAACCGAGAAAACGGAATATAGGCACAAGCACAACCTAATTTCAAACCGAGAAAACTGGGTGTGCTTTGCTGGGGCAAGTGTAAGCCGCGTATGGGTGTGCTTTGCTGGGGTAAGTGTAAGCTGCCTATGGGTGTGCTTTGCTGGGGTAAGTGTAGGTTTGTGTAATTGTTTGAAAACGGGAATTAGGCACAAGCACAACCTAATTCCAAACCCAGAAAATGGAAAATAGGCACAAGCCCAACCTAATTCAAAACCGAGAAAACGGAAAATAGGCACAATCGCAACCTAATTCAAAACCGAGAAAAACGGAAAATAGGCACGAGCACAACCTAATTACAAACCCAGAAAATGGAAAATAGGCACAAGCCCAACCTAATTCAAAACCGAGAAAACGGAAAATAGGCACAATCGCAACCTAATTCAAAACCGAGAAAAACGGAAAATAGGCACAATCGCAACCTAATTTCAAAATGGGGAAACTGGGTGTGCTTTGCTGGGGCAAGTGTAAGCCGCCTATGGGTGTGCTTTGCTGGGGTACGTGTAAGGTGCCTATTGGTGTGCTTTGCTGGGGTAAGTGTAGGCGGCCAATGGGTGTGCTTTGCTGGGGTAAGTGAAAGCCGCCTATGGGTGTGCTTTGCTGGGGTAAGTTTAGGTTGTGTAGTTGTGTGAAAACGGGAAATAGGCACAAGCACAACCTAATTCTAAACCGAGAAAACGGAAAATAGGCACAAGCGCAACCTAATTCAAAACCGTGAAAACGGAATATAGGCATAAGCGCAACCTAATTCCAAACCGAGAAAACGGAATATAGGCACAAGCGCAACCTAATTTCAAACCGAGAAAACTGGGTGTGCTTTGCTGGGGCAAGTGTAAGCCGCCTATGGGTGTGCTTTGCTGGGGTAAGTGTAAGCTGCCTATGGGTGTGCTTTGCTGGGGTATGTGTAAGACGCCTATGGGTGTGCTTTGCTGGGGTATGTGTAAGACGCCTATGGGTGTGCTTTGCTGGGGTAAGTGTAGGTTGTGTAATTGTTTGAAAACGGGAATTAGGCACAAGCACAACCTAATTCCAAACCCAGAAAATGGAAAATAGGCACAAGCCCAACCTAATTCAAAACCGAGAAAACGGAAAATAGGCACAATCGCAACCTAATTCCAAACCGAGAAAACGGAAAATAGGCACGAGCACAACCTAATTCCAAACCCAGAAAATGGAAAATAGGCACAAGCCCAACCTAATTCAAAACCGAGAAAACTGGGTGTGCTTTGCTGGGGCAAGTGTAAGCCGCCTATGGGTGTGCTTTGCTGGGGTAAGTGTAAGCTGCCTATGGGTGTGCTTTGCTGGGGTAAGTGTAGGTTGTGTAATTGTTTGAAAACGGGAATTAGGCACAAGCACAACCTAATTCCAAACCCAGAAAATGGAAAATAGGCACAAGCCCAACCTAATTCAAAACCGAGAAAACGGAAAATAGGCACAATCGCAACCTAATTCCAAACCGAGAAAACGGAAAATAGGCACGAGCACAACCTAATTCCAAACCCAGAAAATGGAAAATAGGCACAAGCCCAACCTAATTCAAAACCGAGAAAACTGGGTGTGCTTTGCTGGGGCAAGTGTAAGCCGCCTATGGGTGTGCTTTGCTGGAGTAAGTGTAAGCTGCCTATGGGTGTGCTTTGCTGGGGTATGTGTACGCCGCCTATGGGTGTGCTTTGCTGGGGTAAGTGTAAGCTGCCTATGGGTGTGCTTTGCTGGGGTAAGTGTAGGCCGCCAATGGGTGTGCTTTGCTGGGGTAAGTGAAAGCCGCCTATGGGTGTGCTTTGCTGGGGTAATTGTAGGCCGCCAATGGGTGTGCTTTGCTGGGGTAAGTGAAAGCCGCCTATGGGTGTGCTTTGCTGGGGTAAGTTTAGGTTGTGTAGTTGTGTGAATACGGGAAAAAGGCACAAGCGCAACCTAATTCCAAACCGAGAAAACGGAATATAGGCACAAGCGCAACCTAATTTCAAACCGAGAAAACTGGGTGTGCTTTGCTGGGGCAAGTGTAAAGCCGCCTGTGGGTGTGCTTTGCTGGGGTATGTGTAAGATGCCTATGGGTGTGCTTTGCTGGGGTAAGTGTAAGCCGCCTATGGGTGTGCTTTGCTGGGGTACGTTTAAGCCGCCTATGGGTGTGCTTTGCTGGGGTAAGTGTAAGCCGCCTATGGGTATGCTTTGCTGGGGTAAGTGTAAGGTGCCTATTGGTGTGCTTTGCTGGGGCAAGTGTAAGCCGCCTATGGGTGTGCTTTGCTGGGGTACGTGTAAGCCGCATATGGGTGTGCTTTGCTGGGGTAAGTGTAAGACGCCTATGGGTGTGCTTTGCTGGGGTAAGTGTAGGTTGTGTAGTTGTTTGAAAACGGGAAATAGGCACAAGCACAACCTAATTCCAAACCGAGAAAACGGAAAATAAGCACAAGCACAACCTAATTCCAAACCGAGAAAACGGAATATAGGCACAAGCACAACCTAATTTCAAACCGAGAAAACTGGGTGTGCTTTGCTGGGGCAAGTGTAAGCCGCGTATGGGTGTGCTTTGCTGGGGTAAGTGTAAGCTGCCTATGGGTGTGCTTTGCTGGGGTAAGTGTAGGTTTGTGTAATTGTTTGAAAACGGGAATTAGGCACAAGCACAACCTAATTCCAAACCCAGAAAATGGAAAATAGGCACAAGCCCAACCTAATTCAAAACCGAGAAAACGGAAAATAGGCACAATCGCAACCTAATTCAAAACCGAGAAAAACGGAAAATAGGCACGAGCACAACCTAATTACAAACCCAGAAAATGGAAAATAGGCACAAGCCCAACCTAATTCAAAACCGAGAAAACGGAAAATAGGCACAATCGCAACCTAATTCAAAACCGAGAAAAACGGAAAATAGGCACAATCGCAACCTAATTTCAAAATGGGGAAACTGGGTGTGCTTTGCTGGGGCAAGTGTAAGCCGCCTATGGGTGTGCTTTGCTGGGGTACGTGTAAGGTGCCTATTGGTGTGCTTTGCTGGGGTAAGTGTAGGCGGCCAATGGGTGTGCTTTGCTGGGGTAAGTGAAAGCCGCCTATGGGTGTGCTTTGCTGGGGTAAGTTTAGGTTGTGTAGTTGTGTGAAAACGGGAAATAGGCACAAGCACAACCTAATTCTAAACCGAGAAAACGGAAAATAGGCACAAGCGCAACCTAATTCAAAACCGTGAAAACGGAATATAGGCACAAGCGCAACCTAATTCCAAACCGAGAAAACGGAATATAGGCACAAGCGCAACCTAATTTCAAACCGAGAAAACTGGGTGTGCTTTGCTGGGGCAAGTGTAAGCCGCCTATGGGTGTGCTTTGCTGGGGTAAGTGTAAGCTGCCTATGGGTGTGCTTTGCTGGGGTATGTGTAAGACGCCTATGGGTGTGCTTTGCTGGGGTAAGTGTAGGTTGTGTAGTTGTTTGAAAACGGGAAATAGGCACAAGCACAACCTAATTCCAAACCGAGAAAACGGAATATAGGCACAAGCGCAACCTAATTTCAAACCGAGAAAACTGGGTGTGCTTTGCTGGGGCAAGTGTAAGCCGCGTATGGGTGTGCTTTGCTGGGGTAAGTGTAAGCTGCCTATGGGTGTGCTTTGCTGGGGTAAGTGTAGGTTGTGTAATTGTTTGAAAACGGGAATTAGGCACAAGCACAACCTAATTCCAAACCCAGAAAATGGAAAATAGGCACAAGCACAACCTAATTCCAAACTGAGAAAACGGAAAATAGGCACAAGCGCAACCTAATTCAAAACCGAGAAAACGGAAAATAGGCACAATCGCAACCTAATTCCAAACCGAGAAAACGGAAAATAGGCACGAGCACAACCTAATTCCAAACCGAGAAAACGGAAAATAGGCACGAGCACAACCTAATTCCAAACCCAGAAAATGGAAAATAGGCACAAGCCCAACCTAATTCAAAACCGAGAAAACTGGGTGTGCTTTGCTGGGGCAAGTGTAAGCCGCCTATGGGTGTGCTTTGCTGGGGTAAGTGTAAGCTGCCTATGGGTGTGCTTTGCTGGGGTATGTGTAAGCCGCCTATGGGTGTGCTTTGCTGGGGTAAGTGTAAGCTGCCTATGGGTGTGCTTTGCTGGGGTAAGTGTAGGCCGCCAATGGGTGTGCTTTGCTGGGGTAAGTGAAAGCCGCCTATGGGTGTGCTTTGCTGGGGTAAGTTTAGGTTGTGTAGTTGTGTGAAAACGGGAAATAGGCACAAGCACAACCTAATTCCAAACTGAGAAAACGGAAAATAGGCACAAGCGCAACCTAATTCAAAACCGTGAAAACGGAATATAGGCACAAGCACAACCTAATTCCAAACCGAGAAAACGGAAAATAGGCACAATCGCAACCTAATTCAAAACCGAGAAAACGGAAAATAGGCACAATCGCAACCTAATTTCAAAATGGGGAAACTGGGTGTGCTTTGCTGGGGTAAGTGTAGGCGGCCAATGGGTGTGCTTTGCTGGGGTAAGTGAAAGCCGCCTATGGGTGTGCTTTGCTGGGGTAAGTTTAGGTTGTGTAGTTGTGTGAATACGGGAAATAGGCACAAGCACAACCTAATTCTAAACCGAGAAAACGGAAAATAGGCACAAGCGCAACCTAATTCAAAACCGTGAAAACGGAATATAGGCACAAGCGCAACCTAATTCCAAACCGAGAAAACGGAATATAGGCACAAGCGCAACCTAATTTCAAACCGAGAAAACTGGGTGAGCTTTGCTGGGGCAAGTGTAAAGCCGCCTATGGGTGTGCTTTGCTGGGGTATGTGTAAGACGCCTATGGGTGTGCTTTGCTGGGGTATGTGTAAGCCGCCTATGGGTGTGCTTTGCTGGGGTAAGTGTAAGCCGCCTATGGGTGTGCTTTGCTGGGGTACGTGTAAGCCGCCTATGGGTGTGCTTTGCTGGGGTAAGTGTAAGCCGCCTATGGGTATGCTTTGCTGGGGTAAGTGTAAGGTGCCTATTGGTGTGCTTTGCTAGGGCAAGTGTAAGCCGCCTATGGGTGTGCTTTGCTGGGGTACGTGTAAGCCGCATATGGGTGTGCTTTGCTGGGGCAAGTGTAAGCCGCCTATGGGTGTGCTTTGCTGGGGTACGTAAGCCGCATATGGGTGTGCTTTGCTGGGGTAAGTGTAAGACGCCTATGGGTGTGCTTTGCTGGGGTAAGTGTAGGTTGTGTAGTTGTTTGAAAACGGGAAATAGGCACAAGCACAACCTAATTCCAAACCGAGAAAACGGAATATAGGCACAAGCGCAACCTAATTTCAAACCGAGAAAACTGGGTGTGCTTTGCTGGGGCAAGTGTAAGCCGCGTATGGGTGTGCTTTGCTGGGGTAAGTGTAAGCTGCCTATGGGTGTGCTTTGCTGGGGTAAGTGTAGGTTGTGTAATTGTTTGAAAACTGGAATTAGGCACAAGCACAACCTAATTCCAAACCCAGAAAATGGAAAATAGGCACAAGCCCAACCTAATTCAAAACCGAGAAAACGGAAAATAGGCACAATCGCAACCTAATTCCAAACCGAGAAAACGGAAAATAGGCACGAGCACAACCTAATTCCAAACCCAGAAAATGGAAAATAGGCACAAGCCCAACCTAATTCAAAACCGAGAAAACTGGGTGTGCTTTGCTGGGGCAAGTGTAAGCCGCCTATGGGTGTGCTTTGCTGGGGTAAGTGTAAGCTGCCTATGGGTGTGCTTTGCTGGGGTAAGTGTAGGTTGTGTAGTTGTGTGAAAACGGGAAATAGGCACAAGCACAACCTAATTCCAAACTGAGAAAACGGAAAATAGGCACAAGCCCAACCTAATTCAAAACCGAGAAAACGGAAAATAGGCACAATCGCAACCTAATTCCAAACCGAGAAAACGGAAAATAGGCACGAGCACAACCTAATTCCAAACCCAGAAAATGGAAAATAGGCACAAGCCCAACCTAATTCAAAACCGAGAAAACTGGGTGTGCTTTGCTGGGGCAAGTGTAAGCCGCCTATGGGTGTGCTTTGCTGGGGTAAGTGTAAGCTGCCTATGGGTGTGCTTTGCTGGGGTATGTGTAAGCCGCCTATGGGTGTGCTTTGCTGGGGTAAGTGTAAGCTGCCTATGGGTGTGCTTTGCTGGGGTAAGTGTAGGCCGCCAATGGGTGTGCTTTGCTGGGGTAAGTGAAAGCCGCCTATGGGTGTGCTTTGCTGGGGTAAGTTTAGGTTGTGTAGTTGTGTGAAAACGGGAAATAGGCACAAGCACAACCTAATTCCAAACTGAGAAAACGGAAAATAGGCACAATCGCAACCTAATTCAAAACCGTGAAAACGGAATATAGGCACAAGCACAACCTAATTCCAAACCGAGAAAACGGAAAATAGGCACAATCGCAACCTAATTCAAAACCGAGAAAACGGAAAATAGGCACAATCGCAACCTAATTTCAAAATGGGGAAACTGGGTGTGCTTTGCTGGGGTAAGTGTAGGCGGCCAATGGGTGTGCTTTGCTGGGGTAAGTGAAAGCCGCCTATGGGTGTGCTTTGCTGGGGTAAGTTTAGGTTGTGTAGTTGTGT
>JAOPHQ010005319.1:0-26364 GCA_030340625.1 Merluccius polli
GGGACAGTATGCTATGCTAAGCTATGCTGTGAAGGGCTAGGGGACAGTATGCTATGCTAAGCTATGCTGTGAAGGGCTAGGGGACAGTATGCTATGCTAAGCTATGCTGTGAAGGGCTAGAGGACAGTATGCTATGCTAAGCTATGCTGTGAAGGGCTAGGGGAAGTGTGACACGTGGAACAGGTTACCATGACGTCAGGAATGACCAGAGAGCTCAGCTGTTTGCCACCGACAGCTGTGTCTTTAGCCAACATGTAAATCCTCTCTGCCTCAGAGAAACACAAGATCTGCAATACCACGGCACCTAGAGCGCGCACACGCACACGCACACGCACACACACACACACACACACACACACACACACACACACACACACACACACACGTTGTTGTCAACTTGGATGATCGCTTTTAATAGTCGAGTTTGTACACTTGATTAGAGGAATCAACACCATGCCATAGTCTGAGGAACATCCCACCTTGGCTTCCATACATGTGACTCATGGTGACCAGGTGACCTGGGAGGGGGGGAGAGAGGAGCAGAGGGGGGGGTGGTGGTTAGGTGGGGGAGGTTAGACCACCATAGGTTCGAAATGAACATGAAAAGGGCAGAGATCAAGGGAGC
The DNA here is from genome assembly GCA_030340625.1 of Merluccius polli. Classification (NCBI taxonomy): domain Eukaryota; kingdom Metazoa; phylum Chordata; class Actinopteri; order Gadiformes; family Merlucciidae; genus Merluccius; species Merluccius polli. The sequence goes on from JAOPHQ010005319.1 coordinate 626, forward strand.
AGATAAAGACTCGCTGCTGAGGATTGACGTGACCCATATACATTTTTTATAACGCATTTCAACAGCAAAAAAAAAAAGAAAAGCACCGTACCAGCACTCTAAATAATGAATTATAAAGCACTATTAAGTTATAAAGCCCTATTAAGTTATAAAGCCCTATTAAGTCAGACATTGGCATTAACGCAACACGACAACTAAAATAATCTTGTGTTGAGAAGAAAACCAAGTGTTCAACTGAATCGAAACGATTTTCACTGAGCTTTAGGCATCTCTTCGTATCTACCGCGTTCGGCTGAAAAGAATCCGGGCCAATTCATGCTCCCTGAGGAACACCACGTTGTATTATTCAGGCTAATGGCCAGAGTACACGACTAGAAGCGCACACTCACTTTTTACAGACAGATGTTCCTGGACCAGCTGGGTGTACTCCTCTCTGGGCAGCAGGAGGGGCAGTCCTCCAATCAGGAGGCTGACCTGGATCACATGGTTGCTCTTCTCTGTTGCATAAAACCGAGTCTGGTTCATCTGCCTCAGGGAAACCTGAGGAAAAACTCATACATTAATTCATTCATTGATTCCTATATGCACATATAAAACCAGACACACGTATCCGGTGCCTGCGAAGTTAATCTGTTTGTGAAATATGCAAACAAAAATGACGTTTCGTCTTAAAGAAAAGCCTAAAGAAAGATATACAGATAGGGCTGATATTAAAAATATATTATTATTCAAAAATATAATAACAGGAAGAAATACTCCTGGAAATGGCCAAAGGCAGCGCCACAAGGAAGCAGGACCCAATTTTGCCTTTCTCACCTTCCTGATCTCCTGCAGCTTGACCAATAGGAGCTCTTGGCCGGTTAGCACCTGTCGCAGAACTACGACGACAACAACAACAACAACAGAAGCGGGGGAAAGGTCACGACCCCAAACAGATGGAAACAGCGGTCATGTAACACTACAACACGAGTTAGCTCCGCTCACAAGTGTGCAAGGACACACGGCGCTTGCTCATGCACATATGAACACGCACACACACGCACGCACGCACGCACGCACGCACGCACGCACGCACGCCGCAGCGCGCACGCATACACACACACACACACACACACACACACACACACACACACACACACACACACACACACACACACACACACACACACACACACAGCGCACACACACACACACACACACACACACACACACACACACAGGCTATACTGCCAGCTTATCACAGTGTTCAGAGATAAGAGACTTGCTTTCCAACCTTGGGGTCGGTCGCCTGGTGTGTATATGGGGGGGGGGGGGATTGCTGATTAGATGATAGTACATAATAAAACACTGATAATGGAAATGGTCTGAAAGGTAAAATAAGAGACTGGCTACTAACACAGACACACTAATCACTTAGTGTGGCGCGACTCACATACGTTCAGTGGGACATGGATATCACCGGCGGGTGCCCATAGGGTTAAAAACACGCGTGGGGCAGCAGACGCAAGACTCTTTCAGACCTAAAGGTGGGGAACCACCGGTTCCAACATACCCTGCTTGCTGCCCATGTGGACCTCCACCAGGTTGAAGTCGGAGGAATCCTTCTCCTGCAGAACAACAACTTTTATCAACAACACCCACTCCCAAAACACGAGGACACAGGGTCAAATCCCCAAGGACTTGACCTTGGGTGAGTGAGCGGTGAATAGATATTCAGTGAGTTACCAGCGTAGTTTTATTTCTTAGTAGACAAAACATGGGGTTTAGTATATGGATTTGTTTTTCCCACTCTCTCTCTCTCACTTTCAGCCCATTAAAAAAAAAAAAGAAATAGCAGCGTAGGACCGGAGGAAACGCATTGGAGGTCAGACATACATGGTTAGTGCACTAGCCACCAAGGCACCCAAGACAGTGTTCAGGACTAGCTAATCGCTAATACAGTCGTACAATGTGTCCTTGTTGTGACCGATCGGCTACACGTCCCCTTATCGTCTTATAATATCACCTGACTTAATAACCTAAGGGCCGCGATGTTTCTTTCAAAAGAGATATAGCAGGAAAGCGGTGACTTGGTGAGGCACTAAGCATGCTATCCAGTAACATTTAGTATGTTTAAACTGTTTATAACCAAGACATCAAACATCAAATTATGCCACCAAAAACCAATTCAACTGTAAAACAGACAAGACGCTAATACAAAAGATCGCCAAACACGAGACAATAGCTGTGAGTTGTATTACACACGTTTACCAGTATTAGTGTTGGATCGTTAGGTTATTGCAATTGCTTATTATGCTTGGCTGACATTAATGTGTGACATCACCTTCGACTTATTTGAACCAATGGAAAACAGCCACTTCTCAACTAGTGTTTGGCGTTTCCCTTGTGGTTTGTTTCGAGTACCGCTCTAAACAAAGAGGAAGACCGTCGGCCAATAGTCATAAAACAAATCAGACAGAAACACATTTACGCACAAAAACAAACTCACTTACTGTAAACACATTGACACCCAAAAGCAAACCGAATGAAACACATTTACACTCAACAAAAAAGAAAAACCCCTTCACTTCCTGTAAACACATTTGCACACAACAAAAAGACCCGAAACAAACGCCAGGCGGTAAGTACCTGTCGGCCCAGCTGAACGACCGCCTCTTTGAGGACTGAATCGACAGTGCTGTTCCGGGAGATAGAGATGGAGGCGTGGGATAGGCCGGTTCTGCAGAAATAACACACACACACACACACACACACAAAAGAAACACACACACACACAACAGACAACACATGTATAACAGATATAAACACAATGGACACAACACAGGACAATTAATGTCAAATATAACGTTCGAATGACCCCAAGGTAAACGCTAAAACTGTATTCTTCTAGATAAGAAATGATCTCCAATATCTGTTATAGTTACAGCTCTGTCTTAAAAAAAAAACATTGAAAAGTAAAACAGAGCATAGTGTGTGTTTGATTCACATGCCCCAGGCCACAGTGATTCACGCTTATTTTACACCCAATCAACCGCACGCAAACAAGCCTTCAATGGCCGTCACACAGCCGACTTAATCCTCCGCTTGGTTTCCTTCTCGTTCAGAACAGGTTATGTTTTGTCACGACGACGTCACGCGCGACACATATGGCGACATCACTTTGTTCTTGAAACACCACCAACATATCAACGTCCTCCACGGATACAAATCAACACAACACAACACAATAATAAGTCTGTCGGCTTATTGTCTAATCGGTATATAAATAGATTATGGGGAAAAATGATCCGTTTCTTCCTCCTTATCCATTACGCCCATTTAGTGCACTCTGGACCATCCCTGTAAGGGGGAATCCCTCTTCTGGGTTCCTTCTCAAGGTCTTTCCTTTCACCCCTTTAGGTTAGGCTAAGGGCTAAGGGCTAAGGGCTAAGGGCTAACTGTGTGTTCACATCAGAAGCGAATTAAGCTGCAAAGACGCTTTGGTCGCTCATAAAGTATCGCTGCAAATATTTCTGTTCTGCTTTTGTCGTTCGCTTTTGTCGCTCAAGTCGCTCATGACGTAAGTGCCGGCGTTCCCTGGGATCCACGCAAGTGAAGAGCATTCCCATTGGTTGTCAGTGTTTTGCCGCCGAAACGCGTCATAGTAGTAATTTGCATAAAGTTCAGCCGTCTTCAACTTTTTTTTGGTCGCTCTGGTCGCTCAACTTTTGCCCCTGGTAGCGTTTGTCGCTTGTGTCGCTTTGGTCGCTCTTGCCCATAGAAAGTAAACGACTTCCGGTGATTTGGTCGCTCAATTCGCTTCTGATGTGAACACACAGAAAGGGCTAAGGGCTAAGGGCTAGGGTGGGAGTCATATAATGAGGGCCTGTGAAGCCCTTTGAGACTGTAACTCATTAAAAAACTCTCCACATGACATTGACTTGACAAAGCTACGTTCAAGCTCCTTCAAACTAAAAACTACTAAATCACTTAAACGACTCACGTAAACCAGGCGGCGTAGACCTTGATGACCTCCGTGTCTTGGGGCGTGGCCCTGAGGACCCAGGCGTCGGCGGGGGAGGAGGCGTCCTTCGGCGGCGGCTTGTTGTCCGCGGTGCCGTTGCGGTTGAGGATGTCTTCGCTGTGGAGGCACTGCGGCGCGGCTGCGAGGCCGTGCAGCTCGAAGTGCTGCGGCGGGTCCGGCAGGTAAAACGCCCTCAGCGCCGCCTCCTAGAGGGACAACCACAGCGCCGACAGGCTTACGACCGCGAGACCGAACCTCTTCCAAGGTCAGCACACTCGCTTTACTCTCGGTGCGGGGGTCCACCACAGGGAGTTTACGCCCAAAAGATGCTGACAATGCGAGCAAAAGCACAGGACTAGGTCTGGCTGGTGTATGCCGCATGCCGCAGCATGGTCGTCTCGCACCTCTGCAGCATCCTAACCTCTCTGTAAGAGCAGCAGATGAAAGGCTGCTTTGCTAAAATGCTAAAATTATCATTTTGCTTAATTTGGTGTGAACTGTATTAAGTGTTATTTGGTGTGTTTGATAATTTCACACGATACTATAATCTCAGTTCATGGATGGCTAATGGTTAACTTTAGCAGTGGTGGAGCCCATAGTGTTGGTGGTGTGCGGGTTGTCATGGTGACATCAGGGGTCTCACCACCAGTTCTTCTTTCCTCGTTACCCGGGGAACGGAGATGAGACGGAAAGTGCCGCGCTTCACAGCGTCGTCGCCGTCAAACACCCGGACCGCCTGTTTAGCTGTACAACACACACACACACACACCATCAATACAGACACACACACACACCATCAATACAGACACACACACACACACCATCAATACAGACCCACACACACACACCGTCCCCCACATACACACACCGTCAATACACACATACGCAAACACACACACACACACACACACACACATACAGTATACACACTGTCAATAACCACACATACACACACAAACACACACACACACACACACACACATAAACAAACAGGTACCTGACTCTGAGGCTGAGGTCTGTGGGGTCTCTTTGGTCGGGACCGGACTGGAGGGGTCCACCTCATCTAGGGTGTCTGGACAACATAACCACACAGCTATCACATTACACTGCTGTGTGTGTGTGTGTGTGTGTGTGTGTGTGTGTGTGTGTGTGTGTGTGTGTGTGTGTGTGTGTGTGTGTGTGTGTGTGTGTGTGTGTGTGTGTGTGTGTGTGTGTATTTCAGTGTTGTATTAAGTTCTTAAATATTGGATTACAACTTACACAAAAATGGTACAAGCTGTTCAGAGCTAGACCTGCTGATCTGATTGGGGGATTGAACAGATCTGGGGCCCATTTCAGGTAGCAGGTTAGGATATGTTTAAACTTAAAGCATTTCAGGTAGCAGGTTAGGATATGTTTAAACTTAAAGCATTTCAGGTAGCAGGTTAGGATATGTTTAAATTTAAAGCATTTCAGGTAGCAGGTTAGGATATGTTTAAACTTAAAGCATTTCAGGTAGCAGGTTAGGATATGTTTAAACTTAAAGCATTTCAGGTAGCAGGTTAGGATATGTTTAAACTTAAAGCATTTCAAGTAGCAGGTTAGGATATGTTTAAACTTAAAGCATTTCAAGTAGCAGGTTAGGATATGTTTAAACTTAAAGCATTTCAAGTAGCAGGTTAGGATATGTTTAAACTTAAAGCATTTCAGGTAGCAGGTTAGGATATGTTTAAACTTAAAGCATTTCAAGTAGCAGGTTAGGATATGTTTAAACTTAAAGCATTTCAAGTAGCAGGTTAGGATATGTTTAAACTTAAAGCATTTCAAGTAGCAGGTTAGGATATGTTTAAACCTAAAGCATTTCAGGTAGCAGGTTAGGATATGTTTAAACTTAAAGAATTTCAGGTAGAAGGTTAGGATATGTTTAAACTTAAAGCATTTCAAGTAGCAGGTTAGGATATGTTTAAACTTAAAGCATTTCAGGTAGCAGGTTAGGATATGTTTAAACTTAAAGCATTTCAAGTAGCAGGTTAGGATATGTTTAAACTTAAAGCATTTCAGGTAGCAGGTTAGGATATGTTTAAACTTAAAGCATTTCAGGTAGCAGGTTAGGATATGTTTAAACTTAAAGCATTTCAAGTAGCAGGTTAGGATATGTTTAAACTTAAAGCATTTCAAGTAGCAGGTTAGGATATGTTTAAACTTAAAGCATTTCAAGTAGCAGGTTAGGATATGTTTAAACTTAAAGCATTTCAAGTAGCAGGTTAGGATATGTTTAAACTTAAAACATTTCAAGTAGCAGGTTAGGATATGTTTAAACTTAAAGCATTTCAAGTAGCAGGTTAGAAAACTTAAACTTAAACCAGAGCTGTGACTCAAGCAAGCGATATCCCTAGACTGTCAGGATTTTTGGTTGAAGCAATCTAGCGTTCGCCAGACAGTTGGGGTTTTTTGTATATTAATCCAGTTATCTTTGAAGAAAGGTGAAGCTCTGTTTTACTATACAGCTTACTCTCGTGAAATATTTCAAATCTCCAGTGGTTTTCTGATGCGAGCCGTCGCGGAGCACGGCAAAAGGGACAAGCCATTATGCCATCGTTCATAAGCGTCACATGAGCACACTTTTATTAAGTGTGTAAGTAGAAATCCCCTAATACTTAAGACATGTGGCGTTAAGTTGATTGTTAAGGTAAAATAGTAACAAGGAGGAAAAATGCTCACGATACAATGCATTATATTCTTTGTTGGCATTATACAGTATAAGCCAATGAGACGTTATCCCGGAGCTAACCTGTTATGTACCAGGTTTGCTCCAGGGTCGGCTCACAGCGTGAGTCGTCATGGTAACTGTACTGAGCGTAGTGGTATTTGAATCCTGAATTCTGGCATTCCCTGAACTCTGTACCGTATCCCGGTTAACCTGGACATCAGCTTCTGGCTGTTACTAACGTACCAGTACTTTAGTAACAGAAAGTTATTTTAAAAACTAGAAGTACTAGATGCTATCTGGGTAACCACACAGCATCTAGTACTTCTTCAAAGTGTTGCCATGTGTTTTGAAACCCGTCTCATATTTATAATATGAGGCCATTGCTTTTCAAAACTGAACCATTTCTGCTTTGGTCATGGAAAACACACTGCTCTCTATTTTTGGTAAGTCAATGTTTTTATGAAAATATAGCAGTTATATACTGTACGTAGATGAAATGTGTGATAAAAGCAGACATTGGCTGCAGGTTATACTCTGGTTTCACTCCGCAATGGAGAGGATGTGGGGGACGGCTGTGTGTGTGTGTGTGTGTGTGTGTGTCGGTGTCGGTGTGTGTGTGGGTGTATGCGTGTGTGTGTGCATGCATGTATGTAGTGTACCCATGTCATGGTGGGATCCCTCGGCGATGCGGTAGCAGTGCATCTTGCTATAGTTCCTAGAGCAGAGCTGGACCGCGGCGGGGGGGAGGATCATGGAGCCCAGCCGGCCCAGCCGGCACTCTGGGGCCAGCACCACATAGCAGGCAGCATGGCTCTGGAGATACCCAGACACACAAACACACATATATATATATATATATATATATATATATATATATATATATATATATAAATAAATTAATAAATTATATATATATATATATATATATATATATATATATATATATATATATATATATATATATACACACACACACACACACACACACACAGAGAACATTCAGTTCCACAATGCAATATATACTTCTAATCTTCCACCCACAACCCCCCTTTTTTTTACGGTATGTGCATGAAACTGCTGTGCAACTCTGGTGGTGGTTGTCCATGGTAACATCTTTTTTACGCAAGACCACAACATCACTAAACACACAGTGTTGTTTATAATGGAAATTTGGATGCTTGTGTTGTGTGTTGGCAAATACAGCGCTACAGAAACTATGGTTAAATGTATTAAAGCCCCACGTTGTCTTTTTTTGGTTTTAAACGTGGCGATATGTCTTATATGCTCTTCAACATACTGAAATAAGACCGTCAGTCATAAGGAAACCCACACACGTTACACAGGACCACTCCCACGCCCCAATAACTTCAGCCACTCCCATCTGGTCGTCGGTCCAAAGTCCCCCTGGCCAAAACAAACACCTATGACATTTCCTTTATTTCCACTGCCATCGACATCTCCAACCAAAAAAATGAGTTTACTTGTAGAAAAAAAAACTGTAAAACCGCACTTGACCCACGTCAAACCCGGAATCACTCAGTTTTATGAGCCATGGGTGTCTAAAGATTATTTTCTGTTTTTTTAGATCGACGATAAAGAAATCTGAATCTGAATCTCCGAACTCAAAGTCGCGTTCGTCTCATAGTTGAGCTGAAACGGTTCACTTAAACTGTAAGGGCCCTATCTTGCCGGTCTGAAACGCAAGTATCAAACGCAAAGCGCAAGTGGCTTTGTGGGCGGATCTTGGGCGCTGTTGCTATTATGCCGGCGGGATAAATGACGCTTGCGCCCAGCGCAAATCTAAAATGGGTTGGTCTGAAGTAGCTACATTAGTCATAGGTGTGGTTTGGGCGTAACGTGCAATAAACCAATCAGAGCGTCGGCTCACATTCCCTTTAAATGCAGGCGCGCTTGTTCCATGGCGAGCACATCGCGCATCGCCACTACTGGACCCAGACGTGTCCAATCCCGCCGTAGCGCGCGCATGCCCATCAGAGGGAAAAATAATTAGTTCTTCTGTTTAAATCTTTTCAGCTTTCCATTTTCCGTTGACAAAATGTAAATAAAGAAATGTCACAAAGACATACTTTCCGATGTTTTGGCCTCACTCTCACTGAATCACGAGGTTATGAATGCATGGTGATATATTTGCAATGTGGTCTAACATTAGACCGAGATTAGTGTGCTTATAGACAGTGCTTGAAGTGGAAAAAAATAAGTGCCGGTACTGCGTACGACGGGGGGGGGGGGGGGGGGGGGGGGCGATTGTCGACGGGGGGGGCGCGATCATAACCCACCCCGGACCTACGACCGACGAGGGGGTGGGGGGGCAGCCTGTGACAAGTGCCGGTACGCAAGAAAAAGTGCCGGTACGCTAAAGGGTAAAATGTAGAAGTGCGTACCGGCCCACTTCAAGCACTGCTTACAGATGATGCAGCTCTTCTGTCAAATAAGCTGAAGCGCATTTTCAGTATGCCGAATGTTCTTTCAATTACACCGCTTCGTGTTTCTGTGTGTTTCCGGTTATAAAACATTTGACGCGCTGTTGCTGGCATAATAAAAGGTGTCATCCTGGTGTCCTTATCTAGGCTATGTGTCTTGCGACTATTGGTCAAACAGGTTAATTTGATCCGTCATTACTATTAGCCTGAATATTTTGGTTAACTGTGTACGCTAGATTTATGCCTATTTTTTTTATGTGGTAATATTTTTGCTTGTATGTATGGTTTGCAAAAATGGGAACTGCTTCCTTGTAGATGAGAGAAGCAAAGTGTATGCACGTTGTACACACGCTACATTATGGCCAGGGACGGGTGGCCATCGGGAGGTTCGGGAGATTTCCCCAACGGCCGGACGATTTCAGGCCGAGCCGGCCGGCCGTAATTATTTTTTTATTTTATTTTGTATTTTTTATTTTGTGTATTATTATTTTTGGGCCGGTCCAGATTTTTGGACCGCGCGTCGGGTGCAAAATAGGAATTGTACAAGCGCCAGTGTATAAAGTCAATTGCGCTGAGTGCAAGATAGGGCCCTAAATGTTTCTCAGTGAAAGATAAACCGGCCGCCAGCCTCACTGATAAAAACGTGAGAAAACCAAATTTATTGTTCGCAAATGACACAGCAACCGGTGCTTCCAGGGTTAGGGGCTCCACTCCCTTGTGTACGTCAGTGGATTGAGCAAGGCAGCAATGTTGCCAGGATCCTATTCCTTGTGGACATCATTAACTCTGCTCCTACAAGGTTAGGGGGGGGGGGGGGGGGGGGGGTTCCTTGTACCGTAACACTAGTGCTGTACAAGGAACCTAACCTCTAGTGGCCGTGTATATAAGGAGCCTTCCCATTGGTCCTCACCGTGACGGCGCACCACTCGCACCTCAGCCCGGCCAGGATGTCTGAGGAGCCACAGGAGCGCCGGCACGCCGCGCACCGCGCCCCCGACGGCAGGTTTCCCTCTCGCCAGTGGTGCTGTAACGTATCCTAGAGCGAGAGAAAGTAGATCCACCCCCACTGCTGAGCATTACTCTTTTTCAGACATGACACAAATAGGGGTTTAATTATCGTTTGATTTGATTTCAATTAAAACAGCTGACACTGTTTTTTTATGTGGAAACCCAGACTCACAGCACCTTGAGCTAATAATGGTCACTGGAAACAAACAAACAAATAAAGGAAAAAGGAGGTAAAAAACGTGAGCTACATTTCAACATCTCGAAAGCTGAAAGAGCTTAGACCTCAGAGTGAGTCAAGAAGCTTTGAGGGGAACAGAGCCAACGCGGTTTTTTTCTAGTTTACCGCCATGTCCTGTAGTTGTGACACTGCAAACGGTGGTATATAATTTATATGTGGTTTCAACAAAGAAATCCATTCAAATGTAAGCGTTTTTCATACGCATGTTGCTCCACTGCTCTTGTAATTTGTCAGTTTTTGCTTTGGATATTTTTTGCTGCGTTATATTTTTTGCATTTTAAAGGGACTCTACTGTCTAAATGAACTGAGCTTTTCTCTCTATAAATAGCTAATTTTCCTTGTTTTGGGTTTGATAAAAATAAATAGCTATCGTCTAGTTTGTGTTTAGATTCAACCCTTTGATTGCAGTGTTCCCCGTGAATTCTGTTATAGCCGTTTAGTTTGTGTTATATTCAGCCGATAAATAATGCCATTGCAAGTGGGAGCGTCCATCCAGATATATGATGGACAGACCGTTCAGCCTACCAGTTGGTACGGTCCACCTGGTCGGCTGGTAGGCTAATCTATCCATCATACATCTGCGCGGACTCTCCCCATGTGTGATGTCACTACAGGGTAGATTTTGCAACGGCGTGTAGTGATGGCTAAACAGCATCAGACCTGGTGGTAAAACAGGGGCCCTATAAATATGAATGTGTGTGTGTGTGTGTGTGTGTGTGTGTGTGTGTGTGTGTGTGTGTGTGTGTGTGTGGTTAACCCCATCAGTCCCGTGGGGGGGGATGGTAGCAAGGGAGAGTTGCAGAAGTTACCAGGGCCTGGGTCCCATCCAGGTGGCACAGCCGACAGTCTGCACAGCTGAACACAGAGCAGTCGGCGTGCACGTGCATCTCACACACTGAAATAAACACACACACACACACACATAATTAGAGACTGTAAAACTTTAAGTTTTAAGTTTCACCCGATACGAACAACTACAAAGACTCGTATGCGTCCCGCACACAATAGCACAAGGGATTGAGTTGTAATCCATTGCGTTGGAACTTTGCACAATGGACCCACACACACACACACACACACACACACACTGTGTAAAACCTGAACGCTCTCTGAAACGTGACATCAACTCGCTAGGGACCAGTGAAGCTCAAACACGCGAGCCGATTGCACAAAAACGAACCACAGTGGAAATCCGCCGGCACGCTTGCTGAGCCTTCATCACATCTGCTTGTTTTTTTTTTCATATTTCACACTAGCTGCATAGCGGATGACACACACACACACACACACTGCATAGCTGATGATGTCCCCGGACTGGGGGGGAGACCACTTGGATATGGTGGAGGCCGGAGGGACACATCCACAATCCACCAGCACTGACTTATGTACAACTATGTTGTGCTTTGTCTTTGTTTCTTGTTTTGCTCACACTTCAGAAGCTACCTAGCTGACCAATGTGTGTGTGTGTGTGTGTGTGTGTGTGTGTGTGTGTGTGTGTGTGTGTGTGTGTGTGTGTGTGTGTGTGTGTGTGTGTGTGTGTGTGTGTGTGTGTGTGTGTGCGATACTTCTGCATAGAGACCCGTGCCGTCGGTGCAACGTTGACGGCGCCGGTGCTCGCATGTACGCTTCTGCGTTCGTGTTTTTTGGGGCATAGTGCGCCAAAAAGTCTGCACCGCGAGATGGAGAAATAAAACACGCCACTCGGGTTGCAACATGGCTGATCCCCTCCAGCTTCGGGTCTTGCGTCACCGCCGCAGCTTATTGCGACAGGTTTGGGTTGGCTTATTGCTCGGAATGCATTTCGGTTTGCTCGCGTGATTGGCCGGACGCTTTCTGGAGACTCACCTTCACAGCGGAGGGATGCGTTGCCCTCCGTGGGTTTCCGACACACACAGCAGAACCTCTTCTTCTGACCCGCGGGGCCAAAACAGTGGGCCACCGGAACCTGCGCACACACACACACGCGCACGAGCGCACACACGCACGCACACACACACACACACAGACACGCATATACACACGCACACACACACACACACACACACACACAGACACACACACACACACATTCACGCATATACACACACACACACTCACACACACGCAGACAGACACAGATACACACACACACACACACGCATGCACGCACACACACATGCACACGCACAAGCACACGCACGCACACACACACACACACACACACGCACGCGCATACACACACACACACACGCACACACATACACACACACACACACACACACACAAGCACGCGCACACACACACACACACACATATACACACACACCCACTCACGCATATACACACACGCGCACACACACACACATACACACGTGCACAAACACACACACACACACACACGCACACACACACACACACACACACAGCAGAGGTCACGTATTAACCGGTTTATTCTATAAACCGAATTAATTCAGAAGTTGAAATAAAAACACATTGCGGGGCGGCTTGTTAACCACATTGGTAATGAACAACCCAGGTTCGATCCCCAACCTGCGCCGGCGTCCGGCTCTGCTAACCGAGACAATAACAACAACAAAAGCGCATTGGTAACACTACCCCCCCCCCCCCCCCCCCCCCTGAACAACACACCCGTGGCGTGACAGGTAACATAGCGACACACTGTGTGTCCTGCATGTACTAGCATGTCCACACAATGTGTGTGTGTGTGTGATGCGGTAATACTTTAATGTCGCAAAACAATCACAGCAATAATAACGGCTCCTTACAACAAGGAGGAAAACAAATATTAACTTCTAGTCGCATTCCGCTTGGTACAAATATAGACTTGAATAACAAGCATGGCCACTCTTTTCAGTGATTGCAGATATTGCATAATGGTCTGGGATTTTACGGTAGCTTAGCAGCATTGTGAACCGTCCGGGTCATTAGGATTCTGGTCCACCCAGAAGGACTGCAGAGGAGAATCTCAATGAGGCCAATTCAGGAGCAGAGGCCATTGCTGCCCAAAAGGTATAAACGGTCCTAAAAAAAATCCTCATTGTGAGTAGGATTTTGTCATTTATTTAAAAACAACAACAACAACAAAGCAGGCCTGGACAACCGTAGCTAAATGGACTTGGCAATAGTGTATGAGTGATGAGTACAAGTGGAAAAGAAATAACAACTTTGCACTTTGTTCTATGTTTGTGTGTCCTGGCACCTACATTAATGTTTAACACTTAGTATTTTAGACTTATCTCTGTTGTATACTAAGTTAACTTAGCAATTGGGTGTGCTTGAAACTTGTTCTTGTGAAATCTTTTACTGAACCGATAGCGATTTACTGTAGCACTTTCTTCTGACTTATTAAGTGAGTCGCTTTGGACAAAAGCGTCTAAATGTAAATGAGTGATCAAAGTTTGACTATAGATAATGTCCACTCTGGCTATCCGTACGGCCCTGTCCCTCTATCTGATGTAGGGGGCGCTATGAGACTTACCTGCACCAAGGTGGGAGCCATGCAGGAACAGGTCACCCTCAAGTTCTTCAGGCACTTCTCATGGCACATCAGGTTACACACTGTGAGGGAGCGAGGGGTTACAAAGTGAGCACCATAAGGTTACACACTAAAGGAGCAAGGGGTTACAAAGTGAGGACCATAAGGTTACACACTAAAGGAGTAAGGTGCTAAATAGTGAGGACCATAAGGTTACACACTGTAAGGGAGCAAGATGCTAAAAAGTGAGCACCATAAGGTTACACACTAAAGGAGCAAGGTGCTAAAAAGTGAGGACCATAAGGTTACACACTGTGAGGGAGCAAGGGGTTAAAAGTGAGGACCATAAGGTTACACACTACAGGAGCAAGGTGCTAAAAAGTGAGCACCATAAGGATACACACTGTAAGGGAGCAAGGTGCTAAAAAGTGAGGACCATAAGGTTACACACTGTAAGGGAGCAAGATGCTAAAAAGTGAGCACCATAAGGTTACACACTAAAGGAGCAAGGTGCTAAAAAGTGAGCACCATAAGGTTACACATGTAGCGTGATTAAGTGGCCTAAACTGATCTAATATAATCGAATATTTTTCCTGAATGGGGCACCGCTTCCATTAGGAAGAATATAACCAATATTGGATATTAGATTATGCAATACAAATTAACTAAACTAGCCAATTAAATCTGAATCTATCTGACGTCGAAGTTCTTGTCCAAACCACGAGCATTTCCTCCTTTGATTAACATAAATGATGTGAATAATCGCACAGAGGGATAGCGGCACTACAGCTGCTCAATCACCGTATCAAACATTATTCTGAGTCGATTCTGAGATTACTTGGAATAGCATAGATATAAAATAACAGAGAACCTTATTTGTTATGAACATAGATGGAAACCCTATTAATCTAACAACATCTTCGAATGATATACAGTAAATCAGGCATTGACTCAATACCCAGATACCAACGAGGTTAAATTGCGCACTTCACTGGATGATTTCTCAGATGATGATGTCGTGATTCAGCACAGGATGAATGACCTCATGGATGAACACATTAAAAGGTAACTTTTAACTCGGCCAGGCATGCACAATTCAAACAAATCAACACGGATAAAAAAAAAAAAACACTCACTCCCTCTAGCAACTGTGTGTAGGTGAGGAAGACTCATCAGGTGAAATAAATTAAAATATCTTCAATGTATCTCGCCGTTTAATTAACAGCGTTGTTCAGAGTAGTGAACAAGGTTCACCACTTATCAGGCCTGGGTCAGCCAATGACCCTGGACCAGGAAGTACAGCTCAGCCTGGTACACACACACACACACTAAGGGAGCAAGGTGCTAAGAAGTGAGGAGGACCATAAGGTTACACACTAAGGGAGCAAGGTGCTAAAGAAGAGTGAGGACACATCAAGTTACACACTATGAGGAAGCGGGGTGTATACACACTAAGGGAGCAAGGTGCTAAAAAGTGAGGACCATAAGGTTACACACTAAGGGAGCAAGGTGCTAAAAAGTGAGGAGGACCATAAGGTTACACACTAAGGGAGCAAGGTGCTAAGGAAGAGTGAGGACACATCAAGTTACACACTATGAGGAAGTGGGGTGTATACACACTAAGGGAGCAAGGTGCTAAAAAGTGAGGACCATAAGGTTACACACTAAGGGAGCAAGGTGCTAAAAAGTGAGGAGGACCATAAGGTTACACACTAAGGGAGCAAGGTGCTAAAAAGTGAGGAGGACCATAAGGTTACACACTGTAAGGGAGCAAGGTGCTAAAAAGTGAGGACACATCAAGTTGCACACTATAAGGAAGCGGGGTGTTTACACACTAAGGGAGCAAGGTGCTAAAAAGTGAGGAGGACCATAAGGTTACACACTAAGGGAGCAAGGTGCTAAAAAGTGAGGAGGACCATAAGGATACACACTAAGGGAGCAAGGTGCTAAAAAGTGAGGAGGATCATAAGGTTACACACTAAGGGAGCAAGGTGTTAAAAAGTGAGGAGGACCATAAGGTTACACACTAAGGGAGCAAGGTGTTAAAACGTGAGGACCATAAGGTTACACACTAAGGGAGCAAGGCGCTAAAGAGTGAGGACACATCAAGTTACACACTATAAGGAAGCGGGGTGTATACACACTAAGGGAGCAAGGTGTTAAAAAGTGAGGAGGACCATAAGGATACACATTAAGGGAGCAAGGTGCTAAAAAGTGAGGAGGACCATAAGGTTACACACTGTAAGGGAGCAAGGTGCTAAAACGTGAGGACCATAAGGTTACACACTAAGGGAGCAAGGTGCTAAGAAGTGAGGACACATCAAGTTACACACTATGAGGAAGCGGGGTGTTTACACACTAAGGGAGCAAGGTGCTAAAAAGTGAGGAGGACCATAAGGTCACACACTAAGGGAGCAAGGTGCTATAGAGTGAGGACACATCAAGTTGCACACTATAAGGAAGCGGGGTGTTTACACACTAAGGGAGCAAGGCGCTAGGAAGTGAGGACACATCAAGTTGCACACTATAAGGAAGCGGGGGTGTTTACACACTAAGGGAGCAAGGCGCTAGGAAGTGAGGACACATCAAGTTGCACACTATAAGGAAGCGGGGGTGTTTACACACTAAGGGAGCAAGGCGCTAGGAAGTGAGGACACATCAAGTCAGACACTATGAGGAAGCGGGGTGTTTACACACTAAGGGAGCAAGGTGAGGACACATCGAGCTGCACGCTGCTATGAGGAAGCAGGCTGTTGTACAAAGTGGCACTGTTATCGTCATAGGGTTGCGGGTTCCAGTCCCACATTAAAGAAAAACACATTACATCAAATCACATGTACATGCATCTTCGAGGAATCATGGCCTGATGACATCACCGGGGTTGGCATTGCCACAGAGCGTATATGAAGCATGTTGCGTAGATGCATGTCTAGAGGGTATTATTGCATCTTAGTCATGTGTGTGTGTGTGTGTGTGTGTGTGTGTGTGTGTGTGTCCAACACCCCCCCCCCCGGGAGAAACACACAGTTCTCTACCATCAGGCATCCCCGCCTATCTCCTGTTGCCATGCCGACAACGGTGAGTTTATCACGACTTGACTACAGCTCTGATTGTGTGAGAACACCGCTGCCGCCGCCGCCGCCGCCGCCGCCACCGCCGCCACCCCCCACCCAAACACACACACACACACACACACACACACATGCGCACACGCGCACGCACACACACACGCACACACACATCCCATGTACCCCACTCTGCCCAGTAACAGTGTGTGTGTGTGTGTGTGTGTATGAGTCTCCTTGGATAATCTGCGCGCACGCACGTGTGTGTGTGTGTGTGTGTGTGTGACAGTGTGTGTGTGAGACAGTGTGTGTGTGTGTGTGTGTGTGAGACAGTGTGTGTGTGAGTGAGTCTGCTTCTGAGCCAACCAGGGCCGACTCGCTGATCTCAGAAAAGCAAAGCAAAGCGCACGAGACGAGCCTGTTGATTTCTGTGACTTTATGGCTCTGGGGATTAGAGGAGGAGGAGGAGGAGGAGGAGGAGGAGGAGGAGGAGGAGGAAGTGGAGATGGAGGAGGTGGAGGACGGGGGGGTGGAGATGGAGGAGGAGAAGGTGAGGGTGGAGATGGAGGAGGAGGAGACGGAGACGGAGACGGAGGAGGAGGAGGAGGGTGGAGATGGAGGAGGAGGAAGTGGAGATGGAGGAGGTGGAGGACGGGGGGGTGGAGATGGAGGAGGAGAAGGTGAGGGTGGAGATGGAGGAGGAGGAGGAGGAGGAGGAGGAGGAGGAGGAGGAGGAGGAGGAGGAGGAGGAGGAGGAGGAGCTGGACCTGTGTGTCCCTGGGCGGACTATAAGCCCCCAGCAGCATGTTTTACAAGGTGATTCGACAGCAGCGACACACACACACACACACACACACACACAGAATACTGAACACACACGCCAGAGCATCACCACACACACCAAACAACCTGTGTGCGGGTGCATGCGTGTGCGTGTGTGTGTGTGTGTGTGCAGTGCAGCAGCTTGGCAGAGCAGATGATGGACCATCATCATCTTCATCATCTTCATCATCTTCATCATCTTCTTCTTCTCCACCACATCTGTGTTGTGCTGTGAATGATGGGGTCGGTCGGGAGGAGAAGGGGAGGAGAGGGGAGGAGAAGGGAGGAGAGAGGAGGAGGAGAGTGGAGGAAAAGGATGGAGGAGAAGGGGGGAGAGAGGAGGAGAGGGGTGGAGAGGGGAGGAAGGAGAGGGGAGGAGAGGAGAGGAGAAAGGAGGAGAGAGGAGGAGAAGGGAGGAGAGAGAAGGCAGGGGTGAGAGAGGATGAGAGGGAGGATGAGAGGGGAGGAGAAGGAGGAAGGAGGAGGGAGGAGAAGGAGGAAGGAGGAGGGAGGAGAAGGAGGGAGGAGAAGGAGCGACAACACGGTGGGAGGTGGAAGTGGAGGCGGCCATACCTTCGCACAGGAAGCCGACGAGACCCCAGACGAAGTCGCTGCAGTTGTGGCAGAAGGTGGGCTTGGTGAGGGTGACCCGCCTGAAGCTGTGGCCCGCGGAGCCGCCGCCGCGGGGCCGCGGGCGACAAGAACCAGAACCGGGACCAGAACCGGGACCAGAACCAGAACCGGGCGACCGCTGCGCCTTCTTCTTGCCGGCCAGAGGGCTCGAAGCTGGGCTGCCCTCCTCCACGGCGGCGCCGCTGCACTCCGCCATGGTGGTCGCAAAACAACAGCACTCCTCCTCGCAACTTGTCAAGAGAGGAAACCGCGAGGGAAGGGGGGGGGGGGGAGAGGGAGGGGGGGGGGGGGGTCTGTCTCTCTAACCGCGTATTAGCATGTAACGCACGTCATATCACCAACAACCAAAACACAACACACCACACACACACACAAGAATAAGAGCTGATGGTCCCAGCATGCACCAGGGCGGGATGGCGCCGTCCGGACCGAGCCGCGCGCGCGCCGCCGCCGCCGCCGCTCCTCCTCCTCTTGCTGCTGCTCGCGAGGAAAAATCGGTGTTCGATACCGATATCGATATCGATACCGAGGCTTCGGTAAATAACCGGCAGATAACCGGGTCGTCTTAAAGAGGGGTCCCGGGGGAGCGCGGCGGACGCATCGCGGTTCAACGGTTTCCCGATGATGAATCCCGAAAGCCTCCCCCTCTCTGTCTCTGTCTCCCCTCTCTGTCTCTGTCTCTGTCTCTGTCTCTGTCTCTCTCTCTCTCTCTCTCTCTCTCTCTCTCTCTCTCTCTCTCGCTCTCTCGCTCTCTCTCTCGCTCTCCCTCTCTCTCTCTGTCGGGAAATCAGAGCCGCGCCGACCGTCAGTGGTGATCCGGTCCAACTGGTGCGGGAGCCGCCCCGGTCTGGTCTGGTTTCTGGTCTGGTCTTGGTCCTGGTCTTGGTCCCCCCCCCCCCCCCCCCCCCCCCCCCCCCCCCAGTATTTCCTCCTTGCTGGCCCGGGGAAGTCCGTCCGGCTCCTCCCCGACCGCAGCTCAACAAGTGGTCCAGTGTGTGAGACCGGTCTCTGCCGGTCTCTCTGGATCCGGTCCCGGACCCGCCAGGTTGTTGTGGTGGTGGTTGTTGTTGTTGTCGTTGTCGTTGTTGTTTTTGTGGTTCTGGTGTTGGTCTCGGTCTTCCTGCTTCACAGATGTTTCCCTCCCTGCGTCCTTTCCTACTTCCCTTGTCTCCTCCACACTCACACACTTATAATGGTCCAGAGTTTCAACGTACTTTCCATACTTTTCAAAGGTTATTTTTAGTTTTTAGTCGTTTTTTGTTTCTCTTTCTCTTTTGTTTCTCTTTCTCTCTCTTAAAAGTATTTTTACTCTTTAAATGTGTTTTATGGGCTTTGTATTCTCCTTATCTCTCTTTGTATTCCTATCAATGTTTAACACAACCTCATTATGGGGTTTTATTGCTTCTCATGTTCACTTGAAGACTTTCATTTTTCACTCCTTCCTCAGGAACTGGCCTCGTTCACCTTTCACCTTCATGAAGCTTCCTATAACTACCGCTACAACTTCCTTAATATCACAAACACAACGCATCCGGCAAGGTCTTTATCTTCTCATCATTTCACAGCAGAGGACGTTTCTGGGTGACAGATGTTCATCTGAGACGCACGGCACATACATTAGGAGTCGACACGTTCACCGTAACAACACACAATCAATCTCTTGCAGAGATTGATGGATAAATATTTCAATAGCGATGCTGTGGTTATTTTTTTATTTCTGAGAGAGGAAGTCCCAACTCATAAAAACATTTCAGTGAATGTAAAAGTCAGTGCCGGACGCAACGAGACTCTTATGGATCATAATAAGAAATTACCGCCTTGTTTTTTCTTTCTTTTTTTTCTGAAAGCAGTGCTACCCACCACTATGTGGCGGTCACACTTGTGCATCAGATTATTGTTTCTTCAATATTAACCACTTAAGATTGTAAATTATTGATTCATATCCTCTGTCTGTAATAAGAGGAGCAGAGGAGGGGAGAGGAAGAGGAGGAGGGGAAAGGAGAGGAAGATGAATTGCATCCAATGCAATGTCGTTTGCATGGGTCCTGGGTGGTACTTGTCCACTAGAAAAAGGATTTCAGAAGACATTGTGGTGCGCAGCTTGCTGGAAATAACGTTTTTTAGCAGCAGTAGAGTGATGTGAAGCACTGCTGTGGTGGTTTTATGGCGGCCGCTGGATGTGAGCACAGGTGGGTCCACCTGCTGGCCATTCCTGCCTGACGCACCTCCGACGGTGCCATTGTGCCGGATGCAGGGTCGTCAGCCGGGAGCCGCCCTGTCTCACCCCGTCTCCCTCCTTTTCATCCCACGTTTTACAGGAACGTCTCCCTGCCGCCCCCTGCAGCTGCAGCTGGAGGGGGCCGTAGGGATCAATGCTTTCCCCCGCGGCTCGACCTTTCCTCAGAGCCAGCGTAACCTCTGCAGCCGACCTCCGCTGGATAGGTGGGCGCACCGCTGCCAGCTTTCCTACTTGTCCTTCTTTGTCGCGAAGCCAGCCTCCATTCAGCCTCTGAGTCACAGGAGGGACCACTCCCTCGTGCTGCTCTGAGCCTCACCCTCTTGACTGACAAACTGGATCGGCCGCTGGGATGTTACCCGGCTGGCCCCGTTTGCTCCATGCACAAATTTTCGCCTAGCTTACACAGGACCCGGGGTGGTTGTTATGGTGTTCTAGGCGGTTGCTAGGATGTTCTGGGTGGTTTCTATGGTGTTCTAGGTGGTTGCTAGGATGTTCTGGGTGGTTTCTATGGTGTGCTGGGGGTTGCTAGGGTGTTCTAGGCGGTTGCTATGATGTTCTGGGTGGTTGCTATGGTATTCTGGGGGTTGCTAGGGTGTTCTAGGCAGTTGCAAGGATGTTCTGGGTGATTTCTATGGTGTCCTGGGTGGTTGCTATGGTGTTCTGGGTGGTTGCTAGGATGTTCTGGGTGGTTGCTATGGTATTCTGGGGGTTGCTAGGGTGTTCTAGGCAGTTGCAAGGATGTTCTGGGTGATTTCTATGGTGTCCTGGGTGGCTGCTATGGTGTTCTGGGTGGTTGCTAGGATGTTCTGGGTGGTTTCTAGGATGTTCTGGGAGTTGCTAGGGTGTTCTAGGTGGTTACTAGAATGTTCTGGGTGGCTTCTATGGCGTTCTGGGGGTTGCTAGGGTGTTCCAGGTGGTTGCTAGGGTGGTCTATACGGTTTATATGGTATGGTAGTTGCGCACTTAAGGAGCTACGTTATAATGTTGAATTGTGGAGTTAGACCGCTTTTTCTATTTTTCACCATTTTCGCGTTCAGGATTTTATGGGCGGGGCTTAAAGGGTACATGATGACGTAACGCGCTCCCTCTTAGCATCGCCCCGCCCCTAACAACCAGAGAGCCGTTGCGTCACTGCTTGTCACGCTCAAATCATAAGTTTGACAGTTACTAGTTTGAGTTATTATTTGACAGTAATGAGTTTGACAATTACTACTTTGAGTTATTAGTTTGACAGTTATTAGTTTGAGTTATTAGTTTGACAGTTAGCCTATTAGTTTTAGTTTTAGTTATTTGACAGTTGAGAGGCTCCGCCCCCCGTGCACAAATGGGCGTGGTTTAGCGCCCTCAGCGGACACGCCCCCAGAGCTGAGAATAATGTTTATTGTTTCACGATTTTGAATCCTAATTTTATACATTTGCCGACTTTTTTAATCATTGGCAATCAAGTTGGCAGGGTGGTTCTGTGTCTGGCTCTTTATTACAACACAAATCATGATCCATAAGGATGGAAATGGCAAACACCTCAAAAAGCTCCGATGTCCAATATCCTCACACTAATAAACAAATTAAAAGGAGGCAAATGTGTGTTCGTTGCAGAAAATTTCTGAACTAATAATGGGGCTCAGGAAACCAAAAAGGTGGTCCCCAATGCAGATGAACTGTCAGCTGCCATCATGTGTTATAGTGAATCACGTGACCACCACGACCTGCGGGCGTCATGGCGACGGTCCACCGCTGGGTGGCGGTGTTGTCCCGCCACTTCTGGTGGGACCCGAAACAGAGGCCTGGGTTTGAGTTAAAATCATAACTAACCTATTATTATTATTAATTATTATTATTATTATTATTATTATTATTATTATTAGTAGCCTAGTAGTAGTAGTAGTAGTAGTAGTAGTAGTAGTAGTAGTAGTAGTATGAGGAGTAGTAGTAGCAGTAATACTACTACTACTAGTAGTAGTAGTAGTAGTAGTAGTAGTAACAGTAGCAGTATTATTAGTATATTAGTATTATAAGTATTATTATTGCAGAATATATCCAGTAAAATAAAAGAGCACCAGTATCAACATTTCATCACGCAGGGAAACGAAACTATTTGCCGTTAAATATAATTATAATATATTTTTTTCTTACAATAAAGCAATTTGGTTTTCACAAAAAAAAGTACAATAAATGAAAATAAGCATACCTAAAACATAGCCTTCAAATAGACCACAATAGAAACAGGACAGGTGATGATGAACGGACAGGTGGAGACCACCATGGACACGCACGGGAAACTTCAGTGATTGGTGGACAGGACACTGACAGCGTGACGTCAGTGAGCCGCCGTCTGTGATGACCGACGCGCGACACCGCCGCAGTCTGTGGGGAAATCACATTCAAAATACTGGTTTATGTATCATGGGGAAACGCCCACTCAAATAATACCTCTCTCTCTCTCTCTCCCCCCCCCCCCCCTCTCTCTCTCTCTCTCCTCTCTCTCTCTCTCTCTCCCCCCCCCCTCTCTCTCTCTCTCTCTCTCCCCCTCACCAGTCGCCTGCTCCCACCTCTGCTGTGTGCAGAGCAGCCAGTCTGCTCCGCTGCCCTGTCTGTCCGTCCGCCCTGCCTTGCCTTGCCTTGCCTGCCCTGTCTGTCTGCTTGATGTGCGAGGAGAGACCCGCTTCCCCAGACCCGGACCCAGACCCGCTTCCCCAGACCCAGCTCTCGGTTCGGTCATGAGCCCGGGGATCCGGAGATGAGGCTCCGAAATGGCACCTTCCCTAACGGTCTTATTGTTCTGCCTCTGCGGACTCATCTCCCTGTCCTGGTACACCGCATTCAGCAACTCAAAAGGTAAGGGGTGTGTGTGTGTGTGGTGTGTGTGTGTGGGGGGGGGGGGGGGGTTAACGCACGGTACGTGTGTGTGTGTGTGTGTGTGTGTGTGTGTGGTGTGTGTGTGGTGTGTGTGGTGTGTGTGTGTGTGTGTGTGTGCGTGCGTGCACAGCGTGTGTGTGTGTGCGGTGGAGAGAGGGCTGCTGTGAGGCTAGTCCTGCACCGTCTTAAGGCTGTTGCTGTCTGCACACCGAGGGTTGTGTGTTATTGTGTGTGTGTGTTGTTGTGTGTGTGTGTGTGCGCGCGTGTGTTTAGGTGTTGTGCGTGTGTGTCTGCGTGCGTACGCCACGACCCCCCTCCGGTCACCTTTGCACGTATGCACGCGTCTCCCCCCCCCCTATGGACGCCGCCGTCCAGCCCCACGTAGGGTCCCGCGTGTGTGTGTGTGTGTCTGCAAGACCCCCCCCCCCCGCGTTGCTTTCACTACCGCTGCTCACACACGCAGCACAGCCCCATGACTGCGGGTGTAAACAGGCTGTGTGTGTGTGTGTGTGTGTGTGTGTGTGTGTGTGTGAGCGTGCGCGCATGCTCCTGCAAGTCACGACGTAACCCCCCCTCCTGTCCCTGTTGATAAACGGTGGACTGACCCGAGACGCGAGGAGTCCCGTCTCTCTCTCTCTCTCTCTCCCCCCCCCCCCCCCCCCCCCCCTCATCCCGCGCTCAGCTCACGTTACACCCCTCCTTGGACTGGTGTGTGTTGTGTGTGTGTGTGTGTGTGGTGAGATCAGGTTAGGGCTATATGTGACATTACAGCACACTCACTCCTAGGGACCTCAGTGTTGGCCCTGCAGGACCAAGTCACATTCACTCACTCATCCAAGTCACATTCACTCACTCATCCAAGTCACATTCACTCACATGTCCAAGTCACATTGGTTTGCATTGCAGCGACCCCCCTGGGACTCTTCAAATGTTTAGTGTGTTGTGTGTGTTTGCTATGTGTTGCATACTAGTCTAGTACTGACTGGACCTTTCCTGTGTCACCGCGAGGGAGACTCCACCGTGTCAGAAGTGAAACATTTGGCTGAAGTTGCTGTCACCGGTAGCTTTGTTGTGGTTGTTGTTGTTGTTGTCAACACCGATAATTTTACCCGCGGACTGTCGAGGGAAGATGGAGACAGACGGCTATACGGCGAGGGTGTGTGTGAGAGTAGCTTTCTGGAGAGGGGAGAGCCCACGGGGGAACTGGCCGCCGATGTCGCGCCATCAAGGTGTCCATCAAGACCCCTAGATGCTGGTCCAGGTGAGGCTGACTGGGAAGCGTTCCACAGTTTGCAGTTTGAAACTTTTGGCCAATCCTGGCGGGTTGTTCATGGAGATGAAAAGCGCTGCAAACGCGCGTTGTGTTTGGTCGGATGAGTGTTTGTTGATGTCATGTTTGTTGCTGCTTAGCCCAGATGAGGACAGATGACTATGTGGCCCTGGTGGGGGCCCTGAGGAGGCATTTTGGACAGTGTGTTGATTGAGCCGGGTCTACTGCGCTCAGACCTCTGTAATAGGCGTAGGAAGCCGGGGGAGACGCTGCCTGCCGACTCTGGCCAACGATATTGAGGAGCCTGTCTCGGCGAGCGTACGCCCACATGCCGCCAGCTGTGCAGAGCGAACTCGCTTGGGATCAGTTTCTCCAGGCCCTTTTCCCCCTACAGAGCTACACACGCAGACCCAGCTAGCCCACTCGCTATGACTTTGCAAGAGGCCCTTCAGATGGCCATAGAGAGGGAGCTGGTGTGGGCTGGAGCCATTGGGCAGTCGTCCTGCTCCCTCAGCCTCCTCAGATGGTGAGATCTGTGAGGGAGAGCAGTGAGGACTCACAGAGGCCATCCTGGGTGGATGAGCTCACTGAACTCGTCCTCGCCGTCTCTATGCAGGCGACTCCCACGTCTGGTCCGGGGGGCCGAGGGTCTGCTGGGGCTGCGAGCCTGCCTGGCTACCTGGTCAGACCGTGCCTCTAAAGCGTGAGAACCCAGGGAAATGAGTCAGGGTCCGCATAGCTGGGGAAACGTGAGACCCGGCCCCCCCTGTAGTTGGGGGATTTTTGTCATGTTCCTGTCACTGTTGAGGGGGTGGCCTGTTCGGCTTTAGTGGATACAGGGTCTACAGTGACCCTGGTGAGGCCAGACATTTTGCCAAGCTGGACAGAACTTCAGCCTACAACTGTGCAGCTCCGCACGGTCACAGGGGGTTGTTGTCCATCTGCGTGGGGGGGGGGGGGGGGGGGGGGGGGGGGGGGGGGGGGGGGGGGGGGGGGGGGG
>JAOPHQ010005320.1:0-24637 GCA_030340625.1 Merluccius polli
CTTTACATGCTTACATTTGTAGTCCAACCACCTCATTTGGGGTTTAAAGTAAGTTTTTGTATTTCTCTGCGTGTTTCGTCTCGTAATGCCGACTCAAATTGTAGTCCTTAACCCTGTAACACCCCTTGTTGTAAAATTACGTTACCTTTAACCCTGTAAGACCCAAATATAGAAAAACCTAAACAAATATATATTTTACCTTTCAGATGTTGTTGTAGGAGGCCATTGATGCAGAAATTAAAGAGTTAAAAAAAAAAGTTTATGTACGTTTTTAAATGTAATATTGCAACATTGGTCTTAGTTGGGATTGGGAACAGAATTCCTGTATTTGTACTCACGTTATCTGAACAATTCAGAACTAAGGGTTCATTTGCAGGGTTGATTGCTTACTTAGCCCCATAAAGGTATATAACATTAATAATAATCACACATTAGTCATATTTTTATGAAGTCATTTATTTAAAAAAATATATTAAACAAGATAAAACTCTAGCTTTTTTCCCCCTTTTTTTCTTTTCATGACTGACTTTCATTGGTGGTGAAAGTCCCAAAAACAGTCCCTGTCGTCTGAAAAGCAAAGGCGAACATCACACTTTCTGCATTGCGTGTTGGTGTATCCTTTATTCAAGGTTCAAGGTTCATGGCTGGGAAGATCATGGGCATGTCCACCCCACCCATCACTCCCCAGACCATCTTGGAACAAGCAGTGGTGAGACAGGCTCAGAATACTGCATCAGACCCCTTGCATGTACTGTACCGAGAGTATGAGCTAATGCCATCCGGTAGGAGGTATAGAACTCCACGATGTGTATATAATAGATTTAAACACTCTTTTGTTCCCCTGTCAACTAAAATGCTCAATCAGGGATTGCCGAATGCACTTTAATGACTGTAGTTGCACTTTATCAAGGGAATGTGTGCAATATCTCTGTTTTGTGTATGTGGGTGTTTCATGGTGTTTTTTCTTTTCGTATGTGAACATGTCTGTTATTTGTATGCAGCTGTGACTCTGCCTCCAAGACAAATTTCTCCCAAGGGAGACAAATAAAGATAACCTTGAACCTTGAATCCTGCACACTGTATCGCGGCTCTCTCCTTGCTGGTGGCATTCTGAAAATAAAATATCAATTAATTAACATGTATATATATATATATATATATATATATATGCTTTTTATATTGTAGTACATAACCTGAAGGCATAGATAGGGTGGTGGACCAAGTGCTCAGGGTAGAAATGTTTTCCAGGCAGACAATACTGTCTGCTTATTTTAAGTCGCTTTGGACAAAAGCGTCTGCTAAATGCCCTAAATGTAAATGGTATAGCCTAGGCTCTCTACTTATCATGCTAAATTAAACATGCACCCCAATCACCAGCCATATAGTCACACAATACTGCCTTGACATAACAATACTGCTTGTTATGCTCTCTAATCATCATACTAAAAGGAAAACATGCATACCCCCACTTACATCCACCCCACATTCAGGAACATTTTCACCTTTCCCCAGAACTGAATTGTCTGTTGATATCCTATTTGTGGACAAAGTACTGGAATTTTAGGTCAGGCTGATCAAATTAAATACATTCCCCCCCCCCCCCCAGTAGACGTTTACAATCACCACTGATCGAGTACTGATACTATCCATGTATAAAGAAAATACTGTTTCAGGCAGTGGTGTAGTGGAGGGAATACAACCCGTTTGAGCCCACTGCAACAAGACAGCTATTTTGACTACCACATTCACCCAGTGTTGTATAATACAATTATATAACAAGCTCTAAATGAAATTTGATGCATCTATTCCACAATAACTACATATGTACATGCTCTAGACATTGTAATAACAACCAAAACATATATAAAAGGCATTTTACTTACTTGAATCTGATGAATCCAGTCCAATGAACCAGAGAGATGTTCGAAGGAAACCTTGAGCGGTTGTGTGAGTTCATGGCCAGAAGGTGTGGCTTATAAACAAATGTACGATCCAATAGCATTGTGACTGAACAATAGGACCCAATGAATATGTAAATGTGTTTAAAAACAAAACAAAAAAACATTTCATTACGTACGTGAATAAAAAAACACCTTCAAAATAAAAGCAATGCAGCTTTAGTCCATGCATGAGGTAAAATACGTTCGTTTGTAATTCTAATTAACCTTACAGTGGTCAGAGTCAACCAAAAGGGGGTCCGTACAGTGCCCAGGTCTGGATTAAGGGCTAATAACATTAATCGAGCATTTTACCTGGACCATCTTAAATATTGGGTCGTTTTAGTTCGGCTTATTCTCCCTTCCCACTTTCTGACGACTGTCTTTGCAGTTCAAACCACTCATGTCGTTTTAACTCGGTCTGATTATAGGCTTCGCCTTATGGGAACTGGACGGCGTAGCCCATGAAGAACAGAACAGCTAAATGATGTCAGTTGACGCCATCTTACTGCAGGTATAGTTCAGTTTTAGACAAGGAATGCTCTTCAGGACTTGTAGGTGGCTCTTAAAAGAGCCGTTGGGGGGGCGGGACTTACAGAGCAACTTATGCGCGCTCTCCGCGAATGCGGCGGGCCAGCTGGATGTCTTTGGGCATGATGGTGACCCTCTTGGCGTGGATGGCGCACAGGTTGGTGTCCTCGAACAGGCCGACCAGGTAGGCCTCGCTGGCCTCCTGGAGAGCCATGACGGCGGAGCTCTGGAAGCGCAGGTCGGTCTTGAAGTCCTGGGCGATCTCCCTCACCAGCCGCTGGAAGGGCAGCTTGCGGATCAGCAGCTCGGTGGACTTCTGGTACCGGCGGATCTCCCTCAGAGCCACGGTACCGGGCCTGTAGCGATGGGGCTTCTTCACGCCGCCGGTGGCCGGGGCGCTCTTACGGGCCGCCTTGGTGGCGAGCTGCTTCCTGGGCGCCTTGCCGCCGGTGGACTTACGAGCGGTCTGCTTGGTTCTGGCCATTTCAGAGGAGAGTCTTCAGAGTCGAAGTATGGAAACCAAGCGCTGGAACAGAGTTTATATAGCCCCGGAGAACCGCGAGACGCTCATTGGTCATTTTAAACAGGCTGCGCGAGACAGCGAGAAAAGTCCCGCCCTCGCATTAGAGCGCGCCCATTTTCTTAACACCATCTGCTCAGCTCGGTGGCTTAAACTAAATGTGTATTCTTATAATGTCATATACAATCCATATATATATATATATATGTATATATATGGCGGGACGAACATACAGCAAATTATTATATATCATTTAACTTATTTTGTAATTGACTAAAATACTTTGTACTCATTTTAGGCCTTGTTTCGACTACAACGCTCAGTCATTTTATCAATTTATTTTTAGGGGGGGGCTCTTTATCCTTCAATTATTCTTATTGTCAATGCATGCTGTTTTCCTCTATTCTCCCTTTTATTATTCTCTTAATTTTAAAAGCAATCATTCTCAAACAGTAAAACTAAACAAAAAACTGTCCCTACTTCAAAAAACACATCTTTAAATATTCTAAAATCGTAAGTGGTGCAGTGCTGGGCTGCTCAGTTTGGGGAGGATGACTGAATAATACGGATTTAGCTGCAGATGACATGAGGGCAATACGTCTCTAAAGATTGGTTGTCACTTCACTTTGTTAGAAACTATGCACAGCTTGTAGGTGACTGGTAGGAAATGCTTTAAAAGATTAGCCTTTTATATTGTGCTAACGACGTGTGCACTTTCAAAGGAACTGCTCTTTGAATTTCATTGTAGTAAATAAAGCTTTCTATTTCAATTCATCGCAACACTAATATACTGTAGTGGTTTAGCACCATGGCCAGGTGTGTACATGTTATGGACTATGGGCTCTTGAAATGATGTGGTTGGCTCTTAAAAGAGCCTTTGGGTGGTCAACATGAGGGAGAAGAAGGGATTCACTTCTTCTTGGGGGCCGCCTTCTTCACCGTCTTGGATTTGGTCGCCTTCTTCACGGGAGTCTTCTTAGCGGCGGGTTTCGCTACTTTCTTGGGGCTCTTGGCGGCCTTCTTGGGGCTCTTGGTGGGCTTCTTGGCCGCGGCGGGCTTCTTGGCCTTCTTCGGGGTGGGCTTCTTAGCGGCAGGCTTCTTGGCTGCGGGTTTCTTGGCCTTCTTCGGGGTGGTCTTCTTCACGGCGGGCTTCTTGACAGCGGCCTTCTTGGCTTTAGGAGCGGCGGCCTTCTTCGCTGCTGCGGGCTTCTTCGCCGCCGGCGCCTTCGCGTCCTTGTTGAACTTCAAGGAACCAGACGCTCCGGTTCCCTTGACCTGGAGCAGAGAGCCCTTCGCCACCAGCCCCTTGATGGTGGTGTTGACGCGGGAGTTGTTCTTCTCCACGTCGTAGCCGCTGCCGGCCAGGGCCTTCTTCAGCGACGGGACGCTCACTCCGCTGCGCTCCTTGGAGGCGGCCACCGTCTGGAGGATCAGCTCCGTCACGCTGGGTCCGACCTTCTTGGGTTTGGCCGCTGCCTTCTTCTTCGTTGCTGCTGCTTTCGCCGGGGAGGCTGCGGGCACAGGCGGGACTTCAGCCATCTTCTGTTCTCTGGTGTCTCCTGGAAGAGTTTCTGTCGTCGCGCCGGTGGGCTGTCCTTATACACCCGATGAGAACCGTAGAGACTCTACCGGTTCAGCACTTCTCCGCGAGAGCGAAATGTCGTCCGGTTTGTGTTTCCTCCATCGTTTGATCCGGATTAAATTCACACACGGTGGCGAAATCCGACACGTCTAGTCGACAAACTACGAGACGACATGTTACAGTTCAACCAGACCGAGTTTGACGTGCCATTGATGAAGATTATATTTCTAAAAAACGATTATAATGCGACGTGACCTGGTTATGATCTCACATAGGTTTATTTGCGATTTGTTTTTAATAATACCTAAAGACCTTAATAATGCGGAAAGTGCTTTTTAATATGACTGAGACTTGGGACCAACATCTGGTAATGATCAAAATGTCCTGTGATGCTGTAGTTGAGGTTAAAATGTACGTGTTGTGGGGCTACTAACACACGCGTTAGTGGAGGCCGTCATGTAGCAGCCAGCACTACGAGACTCGTACAGCTGTACTGATTTTAAATACAAAGCAGTTATTTAATTCATGAAATGCGTTTGACGTTTAATAATGTTAAATATCGTGGATTTATAGACTGTAAACGTCGTCGCTTAGTGTTTTCTGTCTCCAGTGTAACTGGTCAGCTGTAACATCCTGGATCCTATATAGTAGATAGTTCACGACCCAACTTCAGTTTTCCTATTTGTTCATTAACACATAATGTAAGTGTTGCCCAACCAGATTCATACAGTTGAAATTGGTGCAATATAAATGCATTACATGAGTTACGATGTATTTAATGACACATTATAGGCTACATTAGTGAACAATCAAAATACATTTGATATACTTTATAAATTGAGCCACTTTAAACTGCATTTATTTACACACTTTGTATACTGTGAATGTTGTATACCGTCTCTGGGCCACTTATATTATATTATATATTATACTGCAACTATAATACCATTATTATATTATACTATTATTATCATACTATTACCCTACATATTATACTATTATTATATTAGACTGTAGATTATACCTTTTTAGACTATTATTACATATACAATTACTTACTGTATTGTGTGTTTGCTGTTTGTCCTTACTCTGGCACTACCTTGTACAGTATTGTATTGCACTAATTGCATCTAATCTCTATCTTGGTTGTCTCCATCTCTTTCTTGGCTGCTGCTGTGCGGTAACAAATTAATTTCCCCCCCCCCAGGGATCAATAAAGTGCTATCAATCAATCAAATCCCAGCAGGGACTTGAGGTGGTGAATACGGTTTGGTTTATCTGTGTTTAGACCCAGGCCTGCATATAATAAACTTAATTATATACAATAACACATTGATCTTCAACAATATGATATAATAGGACAGTTTAATAAGCAGGTTACGACTATTGACTGAATGAGAATTGTTTCCAATCAGAGTATTGTAAGTCAATACGACATGAAACATACTATGGAGGCTAAGTATTGGAGAAAATGTGCGTATTAATAAACAGTTAAATACCAGAAAAGCCTTTTTAATAAATACAATTAGAGGATGGTTCAAGATTTAACCTGTTGTACGTTTCTACTTACCAGGATAGCCTGAACTGACTCTACTTACCTGTCCCATACGGTACTGGTACTTGGTGACGTCACGACAGAGTGAGAGTGACAGTGAGAGAGAGATGACAGATGAAT
The DNA here is from genome assembly GCA_030340625.1 of Merluccius polli. NCBI lineage: Eukaryota > Metazoa > Chordata > Actinopteri > Gadiformes > Merlucciidae > Merluccius > Merluccius polli. Next base: position 6,246 of record JAOPHQ010005320.1, read on the forward strand.
GAGTCTCAACCTTATTCAACCCAAACATCCATGATTCAACAATAGGTGTTCTTATAATACATCCATAATTCAATCTTATGGGCCGGATGCGACCAAAACCCGCTCCAACGTGATTGGTCAATACGACTCGGAATACAAAATATTGTGCCTTTGACTACAGATTCTGCATTTAAACAAAGATTGGTAACATACGGATGGCATAACATCGTCTGCGTCAGATTACAATGATCAGTGTCACATAAACATGTAATTTAAAGGTCAATCAAAATCAAATGAATTAAAATTATTGGATATTGATATTCACGCTCACCATTAAAAAGCGGGTAATGTGTGGTGTGAACGCAATATGTATATCCATGCAACATGGATATAAAATACAAGCGACTTTCGCATGTAGTGCTGAAACTACCGCAGACTTGAAATACTAAATTTAGTGCATCCTTGTGCTGGCACCTTAAAGGCCACCGTAGCTTCAGTACCTTACGGGCCACCGTACCAAAAAACACAGGGCGCTTTATGGCAGAATTGTGAGTTACAAAAAAAACATTTTAAATAGTTGCGTAAACAACTTCGTCATTAACCGAACGGGAAGGAAGTCTTAATAGTATTTGGGCGGCTCTTAAAAGAGCCTTTGGTTGGTTGGATGGGATCAGTTTATCCGCCGAAGCCGTACAGGGTGCGGCCCTGCCTCTTCAGAGCATAGACCACATCCATGGCGGTGACGGTCTTCCTCTTGGCGTGCTCGGTGTAGGTGACGGCGTCGCGGATCACGTTCTCCAGGAACACCTTGAGGACCCCGCGAGTCTCCTCGTAGATCAGGCCGGAGATGCGCTTCACGCCGCCGCGGCGAGCCAGACGGCGGATGGCGGGCTTGGTGATGCCCTGGATGTTATCGCGGAGCACCTTGCGATGGCGCTTGGCGCCTCCTTTTCCCAAACCCTTTCCTCCTTTGCCGCGTCCAGACATGATGAGATGATCGCTTGTTGAAGCTGAGTGTTGCCTGCTGGTGCGCTCCGTGTTTATAAAGGCTGGCTGAGGACCTGAGAGAGACCAGGGCGGGAGCTCCAGTCCAGACTCCTCCCATTTCATTCATTATTCATTTCACGATCAATGTAATATGAATAAACCTCGAAGCGGGGAGTGTATTTCGCTTTAAATACGACATAATATAAAATGACTATATTTAGAGGAAACATATCGATCATATCGAGAACAAACTGAATAATGAGGGGTTTCCGTATGAATTGGATGTGTCTCATAAGGAGTGTGCGACTACTCAACATGCTATTTACATAGAAATCATTAGCAAATTAAAATGTAATCTCGCAATACAGGCATCTGAATTATCCCACAGGAGAGCGTCTCGTTTCAGTTTGTCCATTACAGCTGACATGAGCATTAACGTGTTAATGTTTGATAATTATCACATCTTTGTCCCCCCGGTAAGAAAGGGGATAACCTACATAAAACACCTCGGATTGACAGTTTGATTCTGGCTGAGTTTACAGTTGATTATTTGGATATCAAGTCACAGGGGATGCTACTAGACGCTGTTCCGGTCCAACTACCATCAGAAACACTTCATTGATCCACGAGGGTAGTTTGGATTATGCTGCAGTCGCTCATTCTCCCAACAGCAGAAATTCCAAGAAATTGAAAAAACAACTATGTAAAAACACTAAATATACACTAGGGAATTACTGCAGAATTGTTTCGTCTCAAAATATAGCAGAAGCAGCTCTTAGTGGGAAGTGGGCGGCTCTTAAAAGAGCCTTTTGGGTTTCAAGCGGACTTTGTGGTCTACTTCTTGGCGGGCTTCTCGGTCTTCTTGGGCAGCAGGACGGCCTGGATGTTGGGCAGCACGCCGCCCTGGGCGATGGTCACTCCGCCCAGGAGCTTGTTGAGCTCCTCGTCGTTGCGGACGGCCAGCTGCAGGTGGCGGGGGATGATGCGGGTCTTCTTGTTGTCGCGGGCGGCGTTTCCGGCCAACTCCAGGATCTCAGCGGTCAGGTACTCCAGCACCGCCGCCAGGTACACGGGAGCTCCGGCGCCGACGCGCTGAGCGTAGTTGCCCTTGCGGAGGAGTCTGTGGACGCGGCCCACGGGGAACTGGAGCCCGGCGCGGGAGGAGCGGGTCTTGGCCTTCGCCCTGGCCTTGCCTCCGGTCTTTCCTCTTCCTGACATGTTGAATGAGATTCTGTACGAAATTCAAAGTGAAGCTAAACCGCCGGGCACACTGGTATATATGACTACCCAGGCCTTCCCTCATTGGCCAGCTCACACGTTAAGAAACCGACCAATCATGTACATTCCTCCACGCTCAATAGAGTGGCGCAGGGATGACGTATGTTTGCAGGCCAACCCGGAAGTGAGCGTCGCCCTGGGTTCCCTTGACAACAAGCTAATGGAGGTTTTCCATTGGATTTTGGATTATTGCAGAAAATAAACTCTGTGGCAAACACAAGTTTATGCAAGTATATTTTAAGCAAGATAATGTTCACCAATGAACACTAGTTTTATGACTTTTGGCGTATATTCAATCGCCAGAAGTTTTTTAAGACACGTAAAAGCTTCACAATTAACGACTGGGGTATTTACTGATGTATTTTATATCGTAGACCAGTCCCAGACTAAAGATTTTCTTAGTCCTTTAGTCGCCATTTCAAGCCGATAGTCGACTAATCGTCGCACTTTTAATGTAATTATTTCGATTCATTTTTCGGGGTATCACAAAGTGTTTTGAGTTGCAGGGCGAGAGTGTTATAACAGACACACTATTAACCTTGTGCTACTTGACCCCGGAAGACACGTAAAAGCTTCAAAATTCACGAGTGGTGTATTTATCGACGTATTTTATGTCGTAGACCAAAACGTGACCATCTCTTAGGCTGGTGTAAAACCACAGACCTTATATATATATATAGTTATTAATATTTTTACTTTGCACTCCAATTTATTTATACATTTTTTATATTGCATTTTCTTTAATTCTTTAATGATTTGTGTTGTTACTGTGTGTAATGCTGCTACACTGCAATTTCCCAGCTTGGGATCAATAACGTATATCTATCTATTTCATGCATCTAACTAAACACCATTCACTTCGAGACGAGAACCGGAAGTGCCAAAATGCTAACGGATATCCTACCCCAGCTGAACAGGATTGCAGTCAATGTTGATATTAAAAAGGCATTTGATTAAATGTGGAATAAAGGCTCATTTAGAGGTTCTGCCATGAACCTCCGCCTGCCAATAACGTTAAAACCTACAGAGAAATTAATGAAATTGAAACCTGGTTGAACCAAGCTGAACAACCCCAGCATGTTTACGTTGTAGAAAAGCTCTTGTAGTGCATGTGGTGGTCCTTAAAAGGACCGTTGGGTTTAGGAGCAGCAGCAGCGGGTCTACTTGGAGCTGGTGTACTTGGTCACCGCCTTGGTGCCCTCGGACACGGCGTGCTTGGCCAGCTCCCCGGGGAGCAGCAGGCGGACGGCGGTCTGGATCTCCCTGGAGGTGATGGTGGACCGCTTGTTGTAGTGGGCCAGACGGGACGCCTCGCCGGCGATGCGCTCGAAGATGTCGTTGACGAAGGAGTTCATGATGCCCATGGCCTTGGAGGAGATGCCGGTGTCGGGGTGGACCTGCTTCAGCACCTTGTACACGTAGATGGCGTAGCTCTCCTTCCTGGTCTTCCTGCGCTTCTTGCCGCCCTTGGCTGCGGTCTTGGAGACGGCTTTCTTGGAGCCCTTCTTGGGCGCGGGTTTGCTGGCTTCCGGCATAGTGAGGCGGGATGCGAGTGGCGGTCCTAAGGGCGGCCGCCCTATTTATAGGAGGCGCATGCAAATCCGCGTGGGACGGTCCGCTCGTGTGATTGGCTGGAACACAGTGTCTGCCTAGTATGGCAAGCTGTTTTAACATTTATTCCTCAAGACCTACTAGTAACTATTCTAAAGTTACTAGTACTTATTTTTTAGTAACTATTCCAATAGTTACTATTGTTAGTACTATTTCAGTTTTACTAGTAACTATTCATTAGATACTAGTTATTATTCTTTAGATTCTTTAACTATTCCAATTGTTACTTGTAACATTTGTATTGCTACTAGTAAGAATGTTAATTGAACCATCAAGTAGTCATTTTTACTAGTCATTACCGATGACGAGTAAAACAGATAGTTACGAAGTTAAGAATCAAAATCTTACTAGCAACAATTGGATTAGTTACTAGTCACTAAAGAATAAGTACTAGTATTGAAGGGAGAAAAATCTCTGGCCTATTCTAAGCTAACAACGGAGCGGACCCTTTAAGGTGTCAGATCAAAAATTAGGAGAAAATAAAGAGATTTAAACTGAATAGATTTATTCTTAAACAAACTTAATCAAAAGTCAAATAGTAAATGCATATAATATCAAAATACAGCTGGTGTCACAAAGAGCTTCGCCTCCTGAGAAGTTCTGCTGATTGTGAGCCCTGAGTCTCTGGTCAGTAGATACTTTATAGAAAAAAGGTTCAGATCAGGCGCTAGAGAAAAAAAAAGGTTCATCTCAGGGGCATAACATCATGTGCCGGTATATGGATACTTTATGGTTACTAAGGGCAAGTTCAGGAAAGGTGATAAACATCATGAGTGGATCTATGGATACTTTATAGTCACAAGGGGCAATTCAGCTAAGGGGCATAACATCATGAGCGGGTATATTTAGTTGACCCCCCACACCTTTCGTGGGGAAGTTTAGGCCGAATGACGTCACCAAGCGCTCTGATTAACATGACTCTCAGTCTCAGGCAGTAGCGCTTATCACCTGCTACTCCCCTGGACATTTTGTTACATCTGGGTGCGCAAGGGATTCTGTGTGAGGGGAGGGGGAGCACTTATAAACAATGTCCACTGTGTCTGCTTTTCTGTGAGGGGAGGGGGGAAGCACTGATAAACAATGTCCAGTACAACCTTGTTATTCTGGCTCTAAGTAACCGTTTGGGCCTTTTAGCATTCAGAATATTTCAATAGTATCTAATGAATAGTTACTAGTAAAACTGAAATGGATACTAGTAACTGTTGGAATAGTTAGTCAGAAGCAAATAGTTGATATCTGAACCGCAGAGCCCCATAGAATTCAATTGCAAAAATGTACAATCTCTTAAAAGTACAAATGAAATAGTTACTAGTCACTATTCGAATAGTTACTGGTCACTAAAGAATAAGTACTAGTATCAAATGAATAGCTACTAGTAAAACAGAAATAGATACTAGTCACTAAAGAATAAGAACTAGTATCCAATGAATAGTTGCTAGTAAAACTGAAGTAGATACTAGTCACTATTGGAATAGTTACTAGTCAGAAGCGAATATTTGATCTGAACCGCAGAGCCCCATAGTAAGTGCACTACTTGGAGACCCGAACACAACCTGCTGTCGTGTTAGATGATTCAGAAAGAGCAGTAGTAGGAGAGCTTCTTATATGTATGTAGGCGGCTCTTAAAAGAGCCTTTGGTTGGTTGGGAGTGGGATCAGTTTATCCGCCGAAGCCGTACAGGGTGCGGCCCTGCCTCTTCAGAGCATAGACCACATCCATGGCGGTGACGGTCTTCCTCTTGGCGTGCTCGGTGTAGGTGACGGCGTCGCGGATCACGTTCTCCAGGAACACCTTGAGGACCCCGCGGGTCTCCTCGTAGATCAGGCCGGAGATGCGCTTCACGCCGCCGCGGCGAGCCAGACGGCGGATGGCGGGCTTGGTGATGCCCTGGATGTTATCGCGGAGCACCTTGCGATGGCGCTTGGCGCCTCCTTTTCCCAAACCCTTTCCTCCTTTACCGCGTCCAGACATGATGAGCAGAATGTAGAGCGGCGGCGCGGAGCCCGCGTCTTATAGGGCGGCTCAGGGGGGCGTGGTCAGGGGGGCGTGGCCTGGGAGGGACGCCATCTGGTGGGCCTCGGCGACATCTTGTCGATATAGTTTTTACTATCGACAATAGTTTAGTTTTTGTTTATTTGTGTATTTATTTTTTTGTTTAGTTGGTTTTGGTTTTATGATTGTCGTGGCAATTTCTTGATGAGATATTGCGACAGATGAGACGTCTAAATGTTAAAGTTAACACACAATAGTTGTAGGCTACAAGTACAAATATATTTAATACACCTGTAATCCTCACAGGTGAGTAAGAGACAGGTGAAGTTTCACCTGTCAGATGTATCAGATTGGTCTCAATAATAACCTAACTTTTAATTTCATGAGTTAAATTCAGCTCACTGTTTCATTGGTTTCACCGGTTGTTAAATGCATCAGTCATCAGGTGGGTCTCAGTCCTAACATATGCACCGGCTCACCTGGCTCACGGATGACACTTGTTGACAGCAAAGTATTTGGTTAAATGTAAGCTGGTCATAGTGAGCCACGTTGGCAGCATCTCCCCTGAAGCAACACCTGTTCCCAACTCTTCAAGGACACCAAGAAACATCTCCCAGTCTGAACTGGGAGCCTCCTTCATTCACAACACACCTCTACAGTGAGGAGGAAGGGAACTACCTCCAACTTTATTTTCAGTATTGAAGGAAAAGTTATAATTTGTGATATTGATTCATTTTTCCACGACACTCATCTTTCACATAAATCCCCATAATAACCTCCATCTCGTTCCCTATCCGTATGTGATGAGTATGAATCTGTTATTAATCTGTGAACAAAGTCAACAGTGAACACAGCGTGTTCATGGATCTTTTTTATTGGTCTTTTACAAAAACAAAAGCGATAGAAATAAAACAGGAGAAGATGCACGGGTGGGTCAGTTGTTGCTAACAGCATGCTAATAGCATTATTGTTGCTAACAGCATGCTAATAGCATTTTCGCTGCTAACAGCATGCTAATAGCATTATGAATGCTAAAGCTTGGATCACAACCCGGCTAGGAAGCTCCATGAAGGAATTGAGCTCAAAGCACGCGGAGCGAGTTTCTGTTCCTATTTGTAACGCGACCCAAACAACAAATAAACTCGTGTTTTAACCAGTGTTGGGGAAGTTACTTTTAAAAAGTAGTGTTTGCTCGTTACTCGTTACTTCTTTAAAAAAGTAATCCCTTACTTTACTTAGTTACCCTCTATGGAAAGTAACTTGTTACGTTACTCGTTACTTTTACGTTACTTTTATGGTGCTCGAATTCGGGCAGAACCCGATCTCATTTCCTAAATGTGTATAGGCCGACATAAAGTTCTACTATGGAGGACATAACAGGTATTTCTTTTGCGCTCTTTATTATAAAAAATACCACAGAGCATTTGTTGAAGAAAACAACAATACAAACAATAATACCAAATAGCATCTTATGGGCATGTAGGTGAACACAAAACACATAACTCTTACATTAAAGAGGCTACACCGAAATTGGTGCAAAGCTATAGTGCAAATTGTATCAAATCAAGGCGAGGACAACATGATGAAAACCTCAAAATGGCTCATATGTCTCAAAACAAAACATGCCATACAAAACAGCGATAAAAGCTCATTACTCTGAAGCCCCGGTGACGGTCTGGAAGTGCGGATTAATACATAAAATTAAAAAACAGCGGTTAAAGCTAGCGAGTGAGTCCGGGAGAGGGTTACGGCAGTGGACAAAAGTTTCTGGCCGGGGCACAGTGTACACCTCACACTATTTTGAGAGAGAGAGCGAGAGGAGTCGGTATGATATGAGCTGTGCTTGGATCTACTCTGGCTGGGCGCTGGGGTTATCGTCGGGGATCTTGTGGTCCAGCTCCTGGTCCGGGTCCAGAGAGGGGAGGTCCAGAGAGGTGGGGTCCGGTGAGACGTCCTCTAGCTGTCGGCGCGCCGTGCGGCCTGACGAGAAGCTCAGCGCCTGGGAGCGGACCAACACCGATTTATTATTATGTTCATTCATTCATTTTGTTCATTCATTCACTCAAACTCTACTGAAAGAAACTGCTTCTAAACTTAACGAGATTAAATAGATGATACAGCCTAGACTATCCTGCCCTGTTCCTAGCTGAGAGAGAGAGAGAGAGAGAGAGAGAGAGAGAGAGAGAGAGAGAGAGAGAGAGAGAGAGAGAGAGAGAGAGAGAGAGTGTGTGTGGAGGTCAGTGTGTGTGTGTGTGTGTGTGTGTGTGTGTGTGTGTGTGTGTGTGTGTGTGTGTGTGTGTGTGTGTGTGTGTACCTGAGGCGGCCCTTCGCTGAGGCCCTCGCTGGCCTCGTCCAGCTCCCGCTGCGGGAGGCGTTGGAGCGCGTGGCCTCCTCCTCCTCCTCCTCCTCCTCCGCCTCCTCCTCCTCCAGCTGAAGCTGCTTCATGCGGGAGTTGGCCTTCTTCTCCTTCTCCATCTGAGGGGAGATACGGCCGTTTACTGTCTGCTGGGAGCCCAGGTCCCATGAGGGCAGCACACACATCGGTGCCAGGTCCTGAATCTGATGTTTCCGCTTGCGGTAAACATATAAATCGCATAATAAAATACAACGGATAACAACACTGGAGGACGCATTGCCATGGCTACATGAGTTATGTGTATAGAGCGTAACAGTGACTCCGCCCCCTTTTTAACAGCTCCGGTGCCGGAAGTAAATTTCCCATGCATTTATCTCGTCCACTTTTCGTATAATCCTTATAAAAAGAGTATTAAGACTTGAACCAAGCCAATCGTTCGTTATGGTAGTCGTGACCATATTATGTTTGATTCGGGATGAGTAGTTCCTCACTCGGTCAACAAAATAAAGTACCTTTGGCTTTTCTTCCGTTTTCCAAATTCTTTTTATGCCCGAATCAAACATAATATGGTCACGACTACCACAACGAACGATCGGCTTGGTTCAAGTCTTAATACTCTTTTTATAAGGATTATACGAAAAGTGGACGAGATAAATGCATGGGAAATTTACTTCCGGCACCGGAGCTGTTAAAAAGGGGCGGTCACTGTTACGCTCTATTATTCACCCGTTTAGCTTTACTGACTCTAGTAACACAGCCCGAGAACAGCTGACTAATATTGGCCCCCAGTCGGCTCCGGGCTCCTCCGCGGCAGCAGGACCCCAGCCCATACTCGCCATAGCCCATGCCGCCCCGAGCCGCTCCAGGGGGCCCCAGTCGTCCTTCTTGTGCCCCCTCGTTCTCAGTCTCGCCTCCTTCCTTTCAAGGTTTTGCAGGGTTGGCGGCTCCGGCCTGGGTGGCCCCCAGTCGGCTCTGGGTGGCCCCCAGTCGGCTCCGGGCTCCTCCGCGGCAGCAGGACCCCCAGCCCATACTCGCCAGCAGCCTGACCCGCTCCAGCTCCTTTGCTTCCTCCCTGGTCAGCCGCCTCCCCCCACCGGTGGTGTCTGGCGGCCCGGCGGCTCCTCGCCTCCCCCCACCGGTGGTGTCTGGCGGCCCGGTGGCTCCTCGCCTCCCCCCACCGGTGGTGTCTGGCGGCCCGGCGGCTCCTCGCCTCCCCCCACCGGTGGTGTCTGGCGGCCCGGCGGCTCCTCGCCTCCCCCCACCGGTGGTGTCTGGCGGCCCGGCGGCTCCTCGCCTCCCCCCACCGGTGGTGTCTGGCGGCCCGGCGGCTCCTCGCCTCCCCCCACCGGTGGTGTCTGGCGGCCCGGCGGCTCCTCGCCTCCCCCCACCGGTGGTGTCTGGCGGCCCGGCGGCTCCTCGCCTCCCCCCACCGGTGGTGTCTGGCGGCCCGGCGGCTCCTCGCCTCCCCCCACCGGTGGTGTCTGGCGGCCCGGCGGCTCCTCGCCTCCCCCCACCGGTGGTGTCTGGCGGCCCGGCGGCTCCTCGCCTCCCCCCCACCGGTGGTGTCTGGCGGCCCGGCGGCTCCTCGCCTCCCCCCACCGGTGGTGTCTGGCGGCCCGGCGGCTCCTCGCCTCCCCCCACCGGTGGTGTCTGGCGGCCCGGCGGCTCCTCGCCTCCCGCCCCCACCGGTGGTGTCTGGCGGCCCGGCGGCTCCTCGGGGTGTGGGACGCGCGTTCTCACTCGGCCCGACTCGGGGGCCCCAGTCGTCCTTCTTGTGCCCCCTCGTTCTCAGTCTCGCCTCCTTCCTTTCAAGGTTTTGCAGGGTTGGCGGCTCCGGCCTGGGTGGCCCCCAGTCGGCTCTGGGTGGCCCCCAGTCGGCTGTGGGCTCCTCCGCGGCAGCAGGACCTGAGCCCATACGCGCCCGCAGCATCCTGGCCTTCAGACGCAGGTTTCTTCTGTGCGCCTCGCTGGTGCTCGGCAGCCCAGTATAGGTTACTAATTGACTGCCGGTCTCCATGGTGGGATTGGATCTGCTGTGGCTGTTTAGGTGCTTTCAGTTTTATTCAGTTGCAGTTTTCCAACCTGCAGTTCATCTGAAAAAAATAAAATAAAAGTGCACTACTTGGAGACCCAAACACAACCTGCTGTCGTGTTAGACTGTAGACGATTTAGAAAGTTCTTCTTCTTCTTCTTTAGTTTATTGGCAGATTACAACTCGTTGGTGCATACCGCCACCAACTGTACAGGAGTGTGCAAAGGGACCTGGCACTATCTTGGTAATCTAAATGTCAGTGTTAAAGATAAAGAAAGGGAAACCAAAACAAAACAAAATGGCAGGATCCTAGATCCTTTTGAAAGTTCTTCTTCTTCTTCTTCTTCTTCTTCTTCTATTTATTGGCGGATTACAGCATTCTGTGTGTATACCGCCACCTACTGTACAGGAGTGTGTAAAGGGACTGGCCAGACTATATCGCTTTTTCATTTTGAAATGTAAATAAAATAGAGCAAATGAACCAAAACCAAAGCAAATAAAAAATAATAATAATAATTTTAAAGAAAAAACCTAATTAAATTATTTTAATTAATTCTGTATCATTTAGGTAAATGATAAGAGCTTTAATTCTATCTCTCTGCATACCTTGTTCCTCTAGTATGTTATGGATTCCTGATTCTTCTTCTATTTCAAGCCATTCCTGTCTGAAATCATTATACTTTGTACAATTAAATAAAACGTGATCTACATCTTCCCTAACTTTACATTCAACACATTGACATCACTTTTCCCTAATATGTGTAGTGTTGAGTTAAGGCGTGTGTGCCCTGGTCTCAGTCTTGTATACACCTCTATACCTCTTCTCTTCTGCTAACACCCACTGCTGTGACTCTTTTTCCCCCAACATGACTCTGAACTTTGAAAAAATGTCTCCCATTGAAATCAGCCTCCCATTCTTCCTGCCATCTGTTCATAGTTTCCACTTTAATTATCGCTTTAGTTTCCCCTTTCCATGGAATATGGATTACTATGTGATCTTGTTTAAGTGCTTTTTGGTCTATTTTGTCAGCTACTTCATTGCCTTTGATCCCAATATGTGCTGGAACCCAACAAAACTGGACTGCAATTCCAAGATTTCTACGATGTGCTAACAGGTGTCTCATTTCTATAACCAGGTCTTCTCGAATTGAATTTCCTGATAAAAGGCTTTGTAAGACTGCCATTGAATCAGTACATATGACTGACTTAAGGGGTTTAACTTCCTCTATCCATCTCAAAGCAGTTATTATTCCAGTCATTTCAACTGAGTATACTGATAAGAAATTGCTCAATCTGTATCCATATATTTGGTCGAATTCCGGAATATATATTCCTATGCCACAATGGCCATTTTGTATATCTTTTAGTTTTTGTTTATTTGTGTATTTATTTTTTTGTTCAGTTGGTTTTGGTTTTATGATTGTCGTGGCAATGTCTTGATGAGATATTGCGACAGATGAGACGTCTAAATGTTAAAGTTAACACACAATAGTTGTACAAGTACAAATATATTTAATACACCTGTAATACTCACAGGTGAGTAAGAGACAGGTGAAGTTTCACCTGTCAGATGTATCAGATTGGTCTCAATAATAACCTAACTTTTAATTTCATGAGTTAAATTCAGCTCACTGTTTCATTGGTTTCACCGGTTGTTAAATGCATCAGTCATCAGGTGGGTCTCAGTCCTAACATATGCACCGGCTCACCTGGCTCACGGATGACACTTGTTGACAGCAAAGTATTTGGTTAAATGTAAGCTGGTCATAGTGAGCCACGTTGGCAGCATCTCCCCTGAAGCAACACCTGTTCCCAACTCTTCAAGGACACCAAGAAACATCTCCCAGTCTGAACTGGGAGCCTCCTTCATTCACAACACACCTCTACAGTGAGGAGGAAGGGAACTACCTCCAACTTTATTTTCAGTATTGAAGGAAAAGTTATAAGTTGTGATATTGATTCATTTTTCCACGACACTCATCTTTCACATAACTCCCTATAATAACCTCCATCTCGTTCCCTATCCGTATGTGATGAGTATGAATCTGTTATTAATCTGTGAAGAAAGTCAACAGTGAACACAGCGTGTTCATGGATCTTTTTTATTGGTCTTTTACAAAAACAAAAGCGATAGAAATAAAACAGGAGAAGATGCACGGGTGGGTCAGTTGTTGCTAACAGCATGCTAATAGCATTATTGTTGCTAACAGCATGCTAATAGCATTTTCGCTGCTAACAGCATGCTAATAGCATAATGAATGCTAAAGCTTGGATCACAACCCGGCTAGGAAGCTCCATGAAGGAATTGAGCTCAAAGCACGCGGAGCGAGTTTCTGTTCCTATTTGTAACGCGACCCAAACAACAAATAAACTCGTATTGTTTCAACGGAGACGAGCGCACAAAGGCACCAATATTGCTCTTCTTGTTCAGCTCGCTCGCGTCCTATATTCAGTCTACTACGAACTAACTAACTATACGCAGTCCAAAAAGTTAAAACATGTTGCGTCAGTCGAGACGCGGCGCTGTGCTTTGGGCTTTAGGCTAAATAAGAACAAAGCTAATATTCCAGAAATAAAGACACAAAGCCGTCCTCGGATTGGTTACTGGTAAAACGTTAATGAATGCTGGTTCAACACATCAATCTAATGGAAAAGTACATGTTTTAAAAGCTATAGCTGATGCATGTCTAAGGCACATTACTAGAGTTTATGTATTTAATCAGTTGTAGCTCTGAGCTGAGAGTCCAGAGCGCATCGTGCAGAACGCTAGCATGCGCCGTTTGTTTTGTGTTCACAGCACACCGCTTGTTTCCGTGGCAACGCTTCACTGCATTCGTGTCACTGTGTTTAAGCATAGTCTCAAACATTCGTTAGCAATAGCTCACTGATAGCGCTGGTGAAGAGGCTACATCCCAGGGAGGGCACAGTACAGTGCCAGACAGGGCCTACGGACCGAGGAGGGGCGAGCAAGATAGGTAACTGCTGGTGGAGAGAGAGAGAGAGAGAGAGAGAGGGAGAGAGAGAGAGAGAGAGAGAGAGAGAGAGAGAGAGAGAGAGAGAGAGGTGAGTCGGTATGATATGAGCTGTGCTTGGCTCTACTCTGGCTGGGCGTTATCGTCGGGGGTCTTGTGGTCCAGCTCCTGGTCCGAGGCCGGGTCCAGAGAGGGGAGGTCCAGAGAGGTGGGGTCCGGCGAGGCGGGTCCCGGTGAGACGTCCTCCAGCTGTCGGCGCGCCGTGCGGCCTGACGAGAAGCTCAGCGGACCGCCGCGCCTGGGGGCGGACCAACGCCGATTTATTATTATGTTCATTCGTTCATTTTGTTCATTCATTCACTCAAACTCTACTGAACGAAACTGCTTCTAAACTTAATGAGATTAAATAGATGATACAGCCTAGACTATCCTGCCCTGTTCCTAGCTGAGAGAGTGTGTGTGTGTGTGTGTGTGTGTGTGTGGAGGTCAGTGTGTGTGTGTGTGTGTGTGTGTGTGTGTGGAGGTCAGTGTGTGTGTGTGTGTGTGTGGAGGTCAGTGTGTGTGTGTGTGTGTGTGTGTGTGGAGGTCAGTGTGTGTGTGTGTGTGTGTGTGTGTGTGTGTGTGTGTGTGTGTGTGTGTGTGTGTGTGTGTGTGTGTGTGTGTGTGGAGGTTAGTGTGTGTGTGTGTGTGTGTGTGTGTGTGTGGAGGTCAGTGTGTGTGTGTGTGTGTGTGTGTGTGTGTACCTGAGGCGGCTCTTCAGGGTGTTCACCTCCCTGCTGAGGCCCTCGCTGGCCTCGGTGGCGTCGTCCAGCTCCCGCTGCAGCTTCCTGCGGGAGGCGTTGGAGCGCGTCGCCTCCTCCTCCGCCTCCTCCAGCTGACGCTTCAGCTGCTTCATGCGGGAGTTGGCCTTCTCCATCTGAGGGGAGAGACGGACGTTTACTGTCTGCTGGGAGCCCAGGTCCCACACACCGGTGCTCACAGGTCCTGAATCCGATGTTTCTGTGCTCTGATTGTTTCGGATTGGGGATGTTTAGTAGTCAATTTATTTGCCAATTAAAAAAGAATTAAATGAAAATTTAACAAAAAACAAAAGAATTTAAAAAAAAAATATATATATATATATATATGCCTATAAAACATATCCTAGGTGTGTGTATACTAGGTGTGTGTACTAGGTGTGTGTGTACTAGGTGTGTGTACTAGGTGTGTATACTAGGTGTGTGTATCCTAGGTGTGTATCCTAGGTGTGTGTATCCTAGGTGTGTGTATCCTAGGTGTGTGTGTACCAGGTGTGTGTACTAGGTGTGTGTATCCTAGGTGTGTGTATCCTAGGTGTGTGTGTACCAGGTGTGTGTACTAGGTGTGTGTATCCTAGGTGTGTGTATCCTAGGTGTGTGTGTACTAGGTGTGTGTACTAGGTGTGTATCCTAGGTGTGTGTATCCTAGGTGTGTGTATCCTAGGTGTGTGTGTACCAGGTGTGTGTACTAGGTGTGTGTATCCTAGGTGTGTGTATACTAGGTGTGTATACTAGGTGTGTGTATCCTAGGTGTGTGTATACTAGGTGTGTATACTAGGTGTGTGTATCCTAGGTGTGTGTATCCTAGGTGTGTGTGTACCAGGTGTGTGTACTAGGTGTGTGTATCCTAGGTGTGTGTATACTAGGTGTGTATACTAGGTGTGTGTACTAGGTGTGTATACTAGGTGTATAAAAAAAAAAATATATATATATATATATATATATATATATATATGCCTATAAAACATATACATCGCATAATATACATCATAATATACATCATAATATACATCATAATATACATCATAATATACATCATAATATACATACATAATGTGTATTATTCCCCCGTTAAGCTTTACTAACTCTAGTAATATATCCTGAGAACAGCTGACTCATTTTGCTTCTGGTCTCACAAAGAGTTATCATTACTGCGATCAATAGCTTATTGATGATGTTGTTGGTTACAGAAGAAACGCATCAGCTCCTCACTTGTTCTTTGAACTGGTCGGCATGACGACGCTCGTCCTCCACCTGCATGCACACCTCCTTCAGCTTCTTCTCCGTCCGCCGGACAATCTTATTGGCTGCTGCCCGCTCCCTGGAACCAGGGACAGACGAAAGGACGCTACAGTTAGCAAGTTAGCATCACGCTACGACTAGCAGGTTAGCATCAGGCTGTGGTTAGTATTTTATTATCACGCTACAGTTAGCAAGTTAGCATCACGCTACGACTAGCAGGTTAGCATCAGGCTGTGGTTAGTATTTTATTATCACGCTACAGTTAGCAGGTTAGCATAATGCTACGGCTAGCAGGTTAGCATTACTTCATCATTTTTCTTAGGTGTATACATCTAAGTGTGTATCTACTACTTGGCCTCCCGCTGCAGCTGTGTATGTGTGTGTGTGTGCGTGCATGCGTGTGTGTGTGTGTATCATGTATGTATACTAGGTGTGTGTGTACTAGGTGTGTATACTAGGTGTGTGTGTACTAGGTGTGTGTACTAGGTGTGTATCCTAGGTGTGTGTATCCTAGGTGTGTGTGTACTAGGTGTGTGTACTAGGTGTGTATCCTAGGTGTGTGTATCCTAGGTGTGTGTGTACTAGGTGTGTGTACTAGGTGTGTGTGTACTAGGTGTGTGTATCCTAGGTGTGTGTGTACTAGGTGTGTATACTAGGTGTGTGTATCCTAGGTGTGTGTATCCTAGGTGTGCGTGTACTAGGTGTGTGTACTAGGTGTGTGTATACTAGGTGTGTATCCTAGGTGTGTGTGTACTAGGTGTGTATACTAGGTGTGTGTGTACTAGGTGTGTATACTAGGTGTGTGTATCCCAGGTGTGTGTATCCTAGGTGTGTGTACTAGGTGTGTATACTAGGTGTGTGTGTACTAGGTGTGCATGTACTAGGTGTGTATACTAGGTGTGTGTATCCTAGGTGTGTGTACTAGGTGTGTATCCTAGGTGTGTGTATCCTAGGTGTGTGTGTACTAGGTGTGTGTACTAGGTGTGTGTATCCTAGGTGTGTATACTAGGTGTGTGTACTAGGTGTGTATCCTAGGTGTGTGTATCCTAGGTGTGTGTGTACTAGGTGTGTATCCCAGGTGTGTGTATACTAGGTGTGTGTATCCTAGGTGTGTGTACTAGGTGTGTATCCTAGGTGTGTGTATACTAGGTGTGTGTATCCTAGGTGTGTGTGTACTAGGTGTGTGTATCCTAGGTGTGTGTACTAGGTGTGTATCCCAGGTGTGTGTATACTAGGTGTGTGTATACTAGGTGTGTGTATCCTAGGTGTGTGTGTACCAGGTGTGTGTACTAGGTGTGTATGCCTCCTACTTGGTCTCCTGCTCCATCTGCTCCTCCAGCTGACAGATCTTGGTCTCCAGGATGCCGACGGTGGTCTTGAAGCGGCTCTTCAGCGCCCCCTCCAGCTCGCCCAGCTTGGCCCGCTGCTCCTTGTTCAGGCGCTCCAGCTGCTGCCGCGCCGTCTCGCTCTTCTGGCCGGCGCTGCGCTCCGCACACAGCTCCCCACTCAGAGTGTCCACCTGCACAGAGGAGCCGCGCGCCACAAACACGGGGATTTAGTGTCAAAATGTTCAGGGTTAGGATAGGGTAGACCTGCTAGTCTGGGTTAGGATAGGGTTGACCTGCTAGTCTGGGTTAGGATAGGGTTGACCTGCTAGTCTGGGTTAGGCTGGGCTAGACCTGCTAGTCTGGGTTAGGATAGGGTAGACCTGCTAGTCTGGGTTTGGATAGGGTAGACCTGCTAGTCTGGGTTAGGATAGGGTAGACCTGCTAGTCTGGGTTAGGCTGGGCTAGACCTGCTAGTCTGGGTTTGGATAGGGTTGACCTGCCAGTCTGGGTTAGGATAGGGTAGACCTGCTAGTCTGGGTTAGGATAGGGTAGACCTGCTAGTCTGGGTTAGGATAGGGTAGACCTGCTAGTCTGGGTTTGGATAGGGTAGACCTGCTAGTCTGGGTTAGGATAGGGTAGACCTGCTAGTCTGGGTTAGGATAGGGTAGACCTGCTAGTCTGGGTTAGGATAGGGTAGACCTGCTAGTCTGGGTTTGGATAGGGTTGACCTGCTAGTCTGGGTTAGGATAGGGTTGACCTGCTAGTCTGGGTTAGGATAGGGTTGACCTGCTAGTCTGGGTTAGGATAGGGTAGACCTGCTAGTCTGGGTTAGGATAGGGTAGACCTGCTAGTCTGGGTTAGGATAGGGTAGACCTGCTAGTCTGGGTTAGGATAGGGTAGACCTGCTAGTCTGGGTTAGGATAGGGTAGACCTGCTAGTCTGGGTTAGGATAGGGTAGACCTGCTAGTCTGGGTTAGGATAGGGTAGACCTGCTAGTCTGGGTTAGGATAGGGTTGACCTGCTAGTCTGGGTTAGGATAGGGTTGACCTGCTAGTCTGGGTTAGGCTGGGCTAGACCTGCTAGTCTGGGTTTGGATAGGGTTGACCTGCCAGTCTGGGTTAGGATAGGGTAGACCTGCTAGTCTGGGTTAGGATAGGGTAGACCTGCTAGTCTGGGTTAGGATAGGGTAGACCTGCTAGTCTGGGTTTGGATAGGGTAGACCTGCTAGTCTGGGTTAGGATAGGGTTGACCTGCTAGTCTGGGTTAGGATAGGGTTGACCTGCTAGTCTGGGTTAGGATAGGGTAGACCTGCTAGTCTGGGTTAGGATAGGGTAGACCTGCTAGTCTGGGTTAGGATAGGATAGACCTGCTAGTCTGGGTTAGGATAGGGTAGACCTGCTAGTCTGGGTTAGGATAGGGTAGACCTGCTAGTCTGGGTTAGGATAGGGTAGACCTGCTAGTCTGGGTTAGGATAGGGTAGACCTGCTAGTCTGGGTTAGGCTGGGCTAGACCTGCTAATCTGGGTTAGGATAGGGTTGACCTGCTAGTCTGGGTTAGGATAGGGTAGACCTGCTAGTCTGGGTTAGGATAGGGTAGACCTGCTAGTCTGGGTTAGGATAGGGTAGACCTGTTAGTCTGGGTTAGGATAGGGTAGACCTGCTAGTCTGGGTTAGGCTGGGCTAGACCTGCTAATCTGGGTTAGGATAGGGTTGACCTGCTAGTCTGGGTTAGGATAGGGTAGACCTGCTAGTTTGGGTTAGGATAGGGTAGACCTGCTAGTCTGGGTTAGGATAGGGTAGACCTGCTAGTCTGGGTTAG
>JAOPHQ010005321.1:0-28139 GCA_030340625.1 Merluccius polli
ATGCTCACATTGGCGGTGATGGAGACAATTGGGGTAGAGGCATTTATGAGGACATGTTTTTTGCGAACCCTGTGGGTCAAGTGAGTCCATGATTGTTATGTAGCTACGACGTGAAATACAGCAGTGGCTTTCGTCATTTACAATGCTGAATGCATTCAGGGGAAACACCGCACAGGGAAAAGGTTTTAAAACACCAGACACCAACATAATCATTTACAGCATAGCCTGTTGAATTAGAGCAGTGGTTCTCAACCGGTGGGGCCCCTGGGGGGGTGCGGACACTCTCCCGGGGGAGGGTGCGCGCGCAGCGGCACCCCGTCAACAATCGTGCACCCCCCCGTCAACAATCGCGGAGGGGGGGGCGCCAACTGCAATCAACCAGTTTTGGGGGGGCCCAGCTTGAAAAAGGTTGAGAACCCCTGAATTAGAGCAACCCATATTCAAACAGAACGCAACATGGGATCTTACAGCAAACCGCATGCGGCGTCCCGCAGTCACAGCTGCACCTCCGTTAGGGCACAGCCAGGTCATTTCATTTATAGCCAAATAATTGATAAGGACCACGAACAGGCCTTCACAAAAAATAAAATAAAAAACATAAAAATATGCCTTGACAAAAGGGCACTTTTGGACATCAAGGGGCAAAGGGGCAGGTGCTCTGGCACCCTCAGCCCCCCCACCTCTACACGTGCCTGGTAAGGCTCCTCTGTGGTACTAGGCACTCTCCCCCATGCTCCGGGAGGGAGATGGGGGATAGTGCCTCCATTACATAGCACAATGCACACATATGCACATTTTCGTGTATCCACTACAATCAAAACTTCTTGGTCTTTTCACATACATTTTTAAATAACATATTGATAACACTGTCCAGTGTCCAAGTCCTTTGTTTTTTGTTTTTTAATATTAGCTGCACGTGACTTGGTGACTTGGCGATGACCATCAATTGCCACAACGGATTGCGAAAAACAAACAAACAAAAAAGAACGGGAAAAAAAAAGAAGAGTGGATCTACCGATCGGTCTCGTCCAGCAGGGGTGTGGCGTCTCCTGTGACCGACATGGGCGTGCTCTCGATCATGGGGCTGGGCGAGGGTCGCGGGGTCATCCTGCTGCCGGGCCGCGCTTTCTTGCGCTCCGCCTCCTTCTCCTGCAGCCACTGCTCCGCCATCTTGCCCCAGTCCACCGCCGTGTGCGAGGTCGCCCTAGAGTGAATGAGTGAGTGAGTGAGAGAGACAGAGAGAGACACTTAGATAATACTCATACACAACAGTACTAGCTTAAGAAAAAGTATCATGTCCCACCCTCCTTCCTAGAACTCTTAGCCCAAAACGCATTTTTTAAAAATGGCATAGTGTTCGAATTCGAGCTGAAAGAGGGGGGTAACTTACAGTTAAATGGCTTGTCGTTTGATTATTTTTACACCAAAACGGGACTTACTTTGACTGCAGCTGGGGTGTCCTGTGGCGGGAGGAGGAGGTTGAGGAGGAGGGCGTGGAGGAGGAGGGCCGGCCCCCGTGCGAGGACTGCGGCGTGCTGCTGGGGTACTGTGGCGTGCCGGCGCTCTGCAGCTGGCTGGGCGTGGCGTACGAGTAGCTGGGTGTCATCAGTGGCGTAGTGATGGGCTGCTGGGCCGGTGTGGCGAATATCTAGAAATACATCAGGCTAAATGAATACAAAGCATTGGGCGAATATCTCGAAATACATCAGACTAAATGAATACAAAGCATTGGGCGAATATCTATAAATACATCAGACCAAATGAATACAAAGTGTTAATACATTAAACAAACAAAAACCAAACACAAAGCGTTAGGAAATAGTGTCCGGAGCGGGGAGTGAACTGCAGTTGCCCCGGCAAAGAGGCGACATAGCGTGCAAGTAAACAATGGCGGGCTCGTACGTGGTAGGCGCTGCTGCTGCCCCCTCCCCCGGTGCGCCGCCGCTATACGCATACTGGCTGGAGGCCCACTGGGCCGGAGTGGCGTTGGGGTTCTGCCCCTGGCCCGTTACGGCGGCAATGGCGTTGAACATCTGAGAGGTCATGTTGGGAGGGAGGGCGCTGACCGCTCGGGTCAGGTCTGAATACGGCAACAACAAACAACAACAACAACCACAAACAGAGAAACACAGATGCTAATGAGCTCTCGTCTCGTTAGCGACGGCAGCCAGTTAATGAACACAAAACACAAAAACACGAACGCGAGAGAGAAACTTGCCTGCGATGTTGATGTTGGCGGGCGTGGCGTTGACAGACGCCGGGGTCCGCGTTCTGCTGCTGCTGCTCGGAGTGACCCCTGTTTGGTAAGACAGACAGCACAGAGTGATCCAAAAGACACTGACCAGACTGGTTCTAAGCCCAATGTCCGCAGTATACCTGTAGGCGTCCCTGAGCCGGACGCCTCACCCCTACCTGCTCCTAGATGACCCGTATCTGAATTCACTGTAAAAAGTGAATATTTGTAACATATTTGTAGCGTGATCCAAAAAGGACCGTCTATTTTGGCAGTGAACCTTTTTAAAAAACTGAATTATCTGCGTCTGTCCCGGCAGGGCCATGTGCTTTAGGCTTCAGATGCTTTGATTAAAAGCATCTTCCAAAGCTGTGGTTCTCAAACTATTTTTACTCATGCACTAAGATATATTTTCAGCCAAGTACCCCTTTAAAGTTAAAGTGATAGACTCTTATTGGAAAGATTTACTGAGCTTGTTAATATGTTACTATTCAGAATTACTTAATTTTATTAAGGGGGTATTCAGATTCTATTCATTTAAATAAGGTGGAATTATTTTACAATTGTTCATGACCAATCAAAAACAAAACAAATTTTTTTTTTTTAGAAATGTTCCTGAATGGTACTTCATTTGAGAAACACTGTGCTAAAGGACTAAAGAGTCACTATCCAGGGGCCTCTTTTGTCTCACTGGGGGCCCAGTCACACCCTACTGCGAGGCTCTGACCTGGGACAGGCTCCTGGTAGTGGTCCTTGAACCAGCGGAAGAGCCCATTGACGGTGGGGAAGATCTGGGCTCTGTATCTGAAGCCCTCCGGGGTGATGGTCACGAACTCCACTCTGCCAAAACAAAAAGATGTCAGCCACATCGTGAGGTTGTGTTGTATGCTTTCTTCTGTGATTACTGTGACTTATACTATGTGGAGTTTACAGTGTTTTTAATGGTTGTTTAAAAGTGCTGACAATGGGAAATCACAATAACAAAAACAAAAAGTCTTAACTGATAACTGATAATTGAGTAGATTGCAAAATAGAGAAGTTAAATTCTCTGCAGATTCTGATAAAAACCACTAAATCATGACACAACCACTCATCTGACTGAAATGTTCTTTGACAAGAGCATCACCTCTCTCCCTCTGTCTCTCTCTTCTTGCTCCATCCATGCTTTATTCTCACACCTCACAGTAAAGACCCAAAGACAACAAGCAGGTGGTAGTGGGTTTGCACTGACCTTGGCTTTCCTCTGGGCTGGTATCCCAGGAGAAACTTCCCTGGCAGCTCCCGGCAGGCGGATACGTAATAGGGGATAAAGGCTGGCTTCTCCTTCTTGCTCTTCACCAGCACCTCCTCCATCTTCTGTAGTTCAGAAGAACAACAACTGATGATTGTTAAGAAGAAAAAAACATCTTTCAATCACATAATGGGAAGATAGTACATGAATATTTGTCACATATAAAATAAGCTTTTTTTTTTTTGGCCAGAAAAATACATATATTTTTCTATTGGTTTTTCCACATATATTATATTACTATATATATGTATATATAACTCCCTTTCTGTCTCCACCACTACATTCTTGAAAATATTTGTGGCCAAGCAGATCCCGGGCGAAAGCAGCCATTGGTTGAACATATCTGGCTGTGATTTCATCCAGATCTTCAAACTCCTGCAGGGAAAAAAAAGTAAAGAAGAATTTAAAAAATGGTATTTAGAGGTAGGTCATACGACGTGTGATACGAAGTCAGAACTAAAACCGTAGCGAGATCCATTCTCAGTGTAAGAACGCATAATGCTGAGTTTGTATTTGATATTGGTTTGGTTTGAATGTAGAACATTTACATTACTTAGTATGCGAGTATTGAACAGCTAGTGTGCTAGGTTTGTTCAACAAAATATTCTCGACTTTATGTTACTGCTCCTTTAAGAAATTCTCGTACTCTCTTAAAGGGGCAGCATGACTCAATTCAGCAGCAGTTTGGACAGTGCATTGAAACTGGTCCCTACCTCGGTGTTGATCCAGAGGGTGTGACCCAGGCTGAAGGCGTTCTCCTTGCCCTCCTCCCGCACGTCGATGTGCTGGTAGATGCCCTCAGCCACCTTCCACGTCACCGTCAGGTGGTTCTCCCCCTTGCTGCTGGGCCGGATGATGAGGTCGCCCTGGTCCATGGACTCCATCATCTTCTCCGCCTGCTTGAAGTTGATGTTGTGGAACGACGGGTGGGCAATCACACGCTTGATGTATGCTACGCAGCAGAGGCGGGAGAGAGAGAGAGAGAGAGAGCGAGCGAGAGAGACACAGAGAGAGAGACAGAGAGAGAGAGAGGGACAATAGGGGTTATGCGCAACATACTTCCGCATTCTGCGAAACAGGTCTCATTATATCCGGTTCAGGTCCGCTGTACCGCGCTCACATTATTTAATTTTTTAATCCGCACTTCCAGACCGTCACCGGGGCTTCAGAGTAATGTGTCCGAGGAGAGCAGCCCTCTCCCGGACACACGCTAGCTTTTACCGCTGCTTTTTTAAAATTGTATTTATTAATCCGCACTTCCAGACCGTCACCGGGGCTTCAGAGTAATGTGTCCGAGGAGAGGAGCCCTCTCCCGGACTCACTCGCTAGCTTTTACCGCAGTTTTTTTTTTTTTTTATCCATCTTTTCTTCTCACTAACATTCAGATGTTAAAATCAAATAAAACGCCAACAGTAAAAAGGGCTAACTAGGCCAAGTCAATAGCTGTCGCCGTCAGTTCCTACCGCTGCTACCGGCTTTAACGACAAGCGGAAGTCAGGAGACCTGTTTTCCGGTTTGGTCACGTGACGCTCGGCATAAAGCCCATTGGCATTGCTTTGGGGTACTTTGGATGTTGTAGAGATACCAGGTATCTAGAAATAGGATAATGCTACTGGATAATATTAATATTATTATTAATATATTAACAATGAAATAACAGACCTAACATTGACCAATCAGAATCGAGTATTCAACAGAGCCGTGTAATAATCTGATCTAATGCATGTTCCTTGGCACCAACTTGTTCTCTGCTGCTTCATCTTGGCCTCCTGCTCCTTCTTCAGGTCTTCTGTCTCCGTGTCAAAGTCGTAGTAGGTGTCCTTGGGGAGCTTCCAGTGGTTGTTCCTGTCGGACAGGTCTGACGTCCGGCAGGTCAGGTCCACGCTCAGCTTCTCGATGTCGATCTTCATGATTCTGCAGTGCACCGTCATGCCCACCTGTTAGGGCATGCACCACATTCACCTAGTTACCTACAGGCTTGTTATGGTTTGTAATACATGTTATACACTTATAATAAAACCATACAGGCCAGCAAACCGGAAATAAATCTCCCAGCATCACAAGGAGAAAGCAACATGCGTTTTCTACATAGTTGAACACTTTAGACAAAACTAAAACACAACCTTGACTCTTTCTTCAGGGTGTTTGACAATCTTATCACTCAGGAACTTGGTGGGGACGAAGCCAGTGACGCCGTTGTCCAGACGACAACGCACCCCGATAGCTTGACCGGGACAGGAGCCGCTGTCAAAGTGGTTCCACACCTGCACCGGACATAACACAACACGTCATATTCATATTCATGCCTTATCATATTCATAATATTATGTCAGACTCGAAGACATCAAGAGAAATTAAAATGGACAATGGCTCAACTAATAATACCGACATGTTTCTGCTCCCCTCGCATGCAAAGCCTCCAACAGACTTTGGCCACTTTCGCATCCAATTCAATCCCAAAGGATCAAATCACTTATTTGACCCACAATCATTACTAACTGTTTTATTTAGGGAATGCATATTGCGTCCTTTGTCTTTCAAGTGTCATGCTTTGAAGGATACGATATGACAAAAAAATGATTTACAAGATACAGTTGGTCCTTGATGTTTTCAGGAAAGTTGTCATATTACTCCCCTGCATGCCATTTAATTGTTGTCTTTCAGAGAGTTACAGCTGTTGACATTCACCTCACTGAGTTCAGGGAAGTTGTCCTGGTGGCAGAAGGGACACTGCCACAGGCCCGTCTCGTCGTTCCTGATGGCCTGGTCGTAACTCTCCCCTTGGGGGCGCCGGTGAGCAATGCCAGTCACCACGCTGGTCACCAGCTTACCTGCAGGAGGGGACGAGGGTCACACCTGTTCACATGGCTCATTCATCACAGACTAATCAAATATTACTCTGGGATATATATACTAGTATAACTATGTATATACTGTATGCATTACTGGGTCGGGACAGGATAGTTTAGTGTTTGACTCCCAGATGAAAGGTTCTGGGTTCAAACCCCAGTGTTCGCAGTCTACCTGTGGGGATCCAATGAAAGATGCCTAACCCCTACCTGCTGCTTAATGGATAATCTAACAAACAACTATAAATATAAAATCCCTGCAAGTAACTTTAGATAAAAGCTTCTACTAAACAGTAAAGTACTATCATTTTAGCAATAAGGCACCTTGTGTTTGTGTCCTACTGATGTAAAAGTTTTGTGTTTGTGTCCCTAGTGCCGATGTAAAAGGTTTGTGTTTCTGTCCCTAGTACCGATGTCAAATGTTTCAGTGTGTCCTACCGGTGTAAAAGGTTTCTGTGTGTGTGTCCTGCCGATGTAAAAGGTTTGTGTGTGTGTCTTACCGATGTAAAAGGTCTCGGGGGTCTCCTTGGTGAGCAGGTTGAAGATCTCCTCTGTATTGGGGCTCCTGTAGGTGGAGCGCAGGTCTTTGTAGCGGGAACTCAGCTCAGCACGGATGTCATAAAGCGTTATGCCCTTGTTCCCATAGCCCTAGAGGACACAGACAAAACACAGATGCATTGACTCTACTACTGCTACTTCTAATATTACTATGGATTTACTTGCACTACTACAGCTATTACAGATTGACTTGCACTACTACTACTACTACTACAGATTGACTTGCACTACTACTATTACTTATACATTGAGTTAAACTACTGCTAATACCAGTAGTAACAGTCGTAGAGAAAGTTGTTTCTCAATGGGAAACAAAATGTACACCCAAATATCTCCAAAAGACCACAAAATCTAAATGAAACAACTTTATTGCTAGACTGACATTGCCAGACCAATTCGCAAATGCGTATTAGTCTGGAACCTCTCAGTTAATTTTCGTTTTCCAAGGGGCGTTATCATCAAACCCACCCCATACTAGATAAGTGATTGTGATTGGCCCGACCCGGGGCATGGCGGCTGGAAATCTGTCTGAACAGGAGGGGGGCCAGACGTCTCTGCCAGAGCAAATGAAAGCTTGCAGATACGTCTGGTTCCCAAGCTATGTTACTGCCTGTAATCAACACAGTGTGTGTGTGTGATATATCTACCGTAAGTCCACTAAAGCAGATCATCAAGACAGAGAAGAATAAGTGGAACGGACCTGGCGCTCCAGCTCCTCGGCGAAGGCGTCCAGATCCAGGTCCTTGAGCCGCTCCGGGTTTTCCAGGATCTCCTCCAGGGCTCCGGCCGGGTTGGCGTCCTCCGCCGACTCGTCGTACTCCAGGGCGTCCACCGCCATCTTGCGCGCCCACTCGTATGTCTCGGGGTGGACGCGTGAGCCGTCCAGTACCTCGATGTAGGAGTCAGTACTGGGGGGGGATAGACGATGAGAGAGAAAAATACATTATTGGCAATGTTTTTTTAAGAACAGTAATTGGTTTAGTTTAGCAGTAATGGATCAAAAACTGGTTCTGCCTAAATTATACCGTCTACTGCCAACTGTAAAAATAGTTAGAATCGGTATGTATGTTGACATTAACCTTTTTGTAATGAACAATACTGAAGCAACCTTACTTAGCAAAGCATGTTTCATATGACAATCCATACATTTGATTACATAGACATTCACACACACAAACATGTGTAAAACCTAATCAAAGACCAACACAAACACACCAAAATGCGTAATGTCTTTCAAATCCCTCAACCTCTCATCTCTCTCTTCTACTTCCCACTGTGTTTGCGGTATCACCTGTCTCCGAGGGAAGTGGTGTCGATCTTAATGAACCCGGCGCAGTTGATGAACACCTTGGGGCCCATGTGACACATCGTGACCAGCTGAGTGCGGTTCTCCAGTCGAGTGTTGTTCTGCTTCAGGATCTGAAAACACCAGGAAAATATTCATAGTTTCAAGTGTATTGTTGTATGCAATATCAGTGAAATGCTTGAATTCCAGGCTTCCTTAACTTAAGTAACAGTGTAACACAAGTAGATAGAGTAATAAGAGATAAAAGGTAACATAATAAAATCAAAAATCAAAACAAAGCTTTTTTTTTTTACTGTAATCAATCTAAGAATGCAATATGCTGCATAAATATGTATAAACATGGTCAAATAAGTATTATTTCAGTGAAGTGGCCAGTGTGTGTAACAGATCTGAAACACACACTGCTCAGCCACAAGAACCCCAAAACAAAAGAAAACATTGCCCCTCGCTGAAACTAGAACTAAAAACAACAACGACAGAGGGAACATGAGAGTGTTTTGGTGGTAGTGGTGGTGGTGGTGAGTGCTGTAGGACCTTCAGCAGATGGGATCCCTTCCTGGAGTCCAGACCGCAGATGTACTGGACCAGACTCTGGGTGTAGGGGTGCGCCAGCGCCCGGTTCACGTCCACGCCCACCTCGTTGACCCGGTTTATGAACTCACACTGCAGGGTGCTCAGCAGGTCCTCTTTGTCCACATGGTCCTGGAGACGGGTGGAGGAGGGGCAACGCAGTGTCAAGACCCCCGCCCAACACCAGCCGCACGGTGGAGGATATGTTTCTATGGTATTTTCAAAACAATTTAGTTCGGGTTCGGGTGTTTGACTCGGGTGTAATTCACTTTGAATAAAAGTGTCTCCTAAATGACAAAATATTAGTATTGGTAGTTTTTACATTGATATTATGTGTGTCTGTTAAGCACTAGTGATGGTAATCTTGAGTATGACAGCATTAATTCACTAATTTAGAACCAATTTATTCAGTTCCCATGTAGGACACCCTGTAATTTAAGTCACTTTGGTTAAAGTGTCCACCACTAATTGTGAAATACTGTCAGTACTCTCAGGACAGGTACCTTCACACATGAAGTTACAAGTATCGTTGGGAGGTTACCTGCAGAGGGTGTAGTTTGAGACAGAGGATGTCCTCATCGCTGCTGCAGACCTGGGAGTACTCGACCAGCGGGTCCTGGATCTTCCTGGCTACCGACACCGCTTGTCTCAGCAGTGGAGGGTAGTCCCGGAAATCTGCCTGCAAGTCAGAATTTTACACACAAAAAAGATTTGATTTGAAACAGGGGGAGAAGTGGGGAATCAAGCGTGAACTTTATACTTTTTAGATTTAAAAAAAAAATAAAACATTTGTATTTTTTTATTGAAAACAATGTATTTTTATTGTATTGAAATATTTGTATTTTTTGTATAAAATGTGTATTTTTTTAAATAAATGTACATTTGTTTTGTCTAAAATAGGAATTTTTTGCTTTTTTTTAAAATATTTTTTTAAATTAAATGTTTATTTTTTGTATAAAAAACTGCTCTTGCAGCACTTCGAGTTACTGCAGTTACTCCAATTTCGATTGTACGTATCGAATGACTAAATGTCAATGTGTACGTTAACTAAAGCAAGGCGTGGCTCTGATGGG
The DNA here is from genome assembly GCA_030340625.1 of Merluccius polli. Taxonomy (NCBI): domain Eukaryota; kingdom Metazoa; phylum Chordata; class Actinopteri; order Gadiformes; family Merlucciidae; genus Merluccius; species Merluccius polli. The sequence goes on from JAOPHQ010005321.1 coordinate 9,881, forward strand.
TCGGACCTCAGACTTCTTGCTGTTCATGTAGAGGATGGCGAGCTCGTTGTCCACCAGCTCTACGGCGATGGAGGGGAAGGAGGACTCCTGCTCCAGCTCACCGACCGTCCGCTTGATGTCCTCGATCACCAGCTGGGCGTCCCTGAACGGCAGAGCACACAGGCACAATCTGTTTTTGTGACTTGCCTAGGGACTATGGATGTACATTAGCATAGTTTACATCTTGTATTTTGTTACTGATGTTCATTGCTGTGCTCTGTCCCTATCAAACGAATAAATAAATTACTAATTACTAATAAATGACTGACCTGTTTTCCCCGGCCACGGCAATGATGTGAGGCTTTTTGCTGTTCAGGAATTTCTTCAGTGTCTCCAGATCGTGGATCTGGTGAGACGTTGTGGACAGAGAATTAAAAGAATGACATAACTTGTACTCACTGAGACTGGTAAAGAAGCAACGTGGGGAAATAAAAGCACCTTGCGCTCCCTCTCCTCCTCCTTCCAGGCGTTCCTCCTCTTCAGGAAGTAGGGAAGCCGCAGGAAATCTCCCATCTCGCCGTCGCTGTTCACCAGGGCACAGAAGACCGGGCTGTCCCTGCGCAGACGGACCACAGAGCCAAGCTAACGTCGCCAAATAATACTGGGCTATAAATGACACTGACGTTCTCCGTCTTAATGAACATCAAAATGGCTTGGGTCACAAATCAAATGAGCTCTAAGACAGCTATCTGTGTATACTGGCAAACATACAATCAATGTTGTATTTTCTTTCACAAATCCTGCCTAACCCGATAAAATGTGTGCAGGCACCTAATATCCCAACTCCGAATAATATTGATGACATTGTTATTGTTATTCTACAATTTAAAGGCTCAATACATATCCCTCATATGGTTAACACATGCTGACATTCGGTTCTACTGTAATAAATGTTGTTTCCACTCTTAAAGTTGCAGCTTTGTGGTGGAATTTCCCTTTAAAAACAGATATATCTACTGGCAGGTCTGACTAATTAGCCTATTAGCGACCCAGGTTTGAGTCAGGCCTGCGGTACGATGCTACATTTCCCTCTCTTCTTCAACACACTTATAAATTAAAATGTAATATACGTTTAAAAAAAAAAATATATATATATATATTATACATTCATATACACATTATTATGGTTGTAATATATATATATATATATATATATATATATATATATATATAAATTATTATTATTATTATTATTATTATTATTATTATTATTTGAAACTTTAAATGGAGGAGTCTCCGTACGTCGGCAATGTCTGTCCTCCATTCTCCCCTCTGAGCCCCCTCCGACGGAAACAAGCGTTACCTGCTGGAGGAGAAGGCCACTCCCAGCACCCGGATGCCCTTGCCCTGGGCCTCGGCCATCAGGTCTTCTTCGTCCTCCTCCTCCTCGGCCTGCTGATCGGGCCGGTAGGGCGCCACCTTCAGGCAGTTATACAGCTTCCTGCTGCAGGCCTGAGGTGTGGGGGGGGGTGGGGGTGGGGGGGCGGCGGCAACCACCGTCACTACACTGTGGGCTCAACATACATCATGGCTGTACATCACCACAACATACATCACAGCCCCACAGAGACGCCTTCTTTGGGGAAGGGCAAGGCGGCAAAATGAAACAAAAGAAGAGGTCGTCAACACCACTGGGGCAGTGAAATGCAGAAAGTAAAAAAGAAAGAAAGAGATGGAAAATAAATATTTGTTGAAAATGGTCAGCGAATACTCTGAACAATACGTGTGATGTATGTAGTGTGTCTATGTATGAGATTTAAAAGTGTTCAAAAGTGTTTTGTCATTTGTTGTGACCCTTGCTGGTTAGGGAACACAGGTGGATCAGGGGGGGACTCGGGGGGGTGGGGGGGGGGGGGGGGGGGAAGACGTACCTTGACAATGTTATCCTTGGCCTCGGCCAGCAGCTTGTTCTTCAGCTCCTTGGCCATCTGAGGGTACAGGAAGTGTTTGAGGGCGTGTTCGATGGCCAGCGTCCGTTGGCGGTTCCACTCCTGCACCTGGTGGCTGAACTCGTCCCGGTAGTAGAACTGCTTGATCTCCTCGAAGTACGTCTGGTCTCCGTACCTGCGTGTTGACGATGACGTCGCACAGGGTCCAATGAGATTGATTTATTTGTTTAGTATGTTATCGACGGAGGTAGGTTTGGTAGGTATCGACCGAAAAGGTTGGAGGTTGTCCTCTTTCAGACAATACCAAGATATTTATGGGTGGCACAGTGGTTAGCACTGATGCCTCACAGCAAGAAGGTGCTGGGTTTGAACCCCGGGGGACCTTTCTGTGTGGAGTTTGCATGTTCTCCCTGTGTTCATGTGGGTTTCCTCCAGGTGCTCCGGTTTCCTCCCACACCACAAAACATGCAAGTTAACACTCCTGCCCTGCTGCCTATAACCAAGGCAAGGATGCTACAACTAAATACCATTGTCTTGAATATTGAGGATCACATTACATTTTTTCAAGATAAGATAAGATGACATGATGATCCCAAACAGGGAACTAATGGGAATCACAATATCTTAAAAGTTTCATTTTTGACAGAAGCTGTGCGATTTACATTAAAAGAACCATTGCACTTTGGGTTTTTTTCATCAACACTGAAGTCATTTCTAGTGAGACTCAAGGCCGAAATATGTTGTTGCATGTAACTTGTGTGTAAGCCACAAGCTGTGGCCTCTGTGGGCTACGCAGTCGACGTAGAGACCCACAGTGGGGATTCAATGAATTAAAGGGCCCCTATTTTACCACCAGGGGTGATTTTGTTAAGCCATTACAAGCCAGTCAAAATCTAGTGACATCATAAGTGGGAGTGTAAAGTTCACCCAGATGTACCATGGATAGATCAGCCTACCAGCCTATCCAGTAGACTGTACCAACTGGTAGGCTGATCTATCCACCACAAATCCGGGTGAACACTCCCACTTGTGATGTCACTAGAGGGCAGATTTTGACTTCGATTTTGACCGGCTTGTAATGGCTAATCAACATCACACCTGGTGGTAAAATAGGGGCCATTTTAAGTATAATTTGGCTTCCATAACGGACCGTGTGAGGGATACTCAATGTCCTCCCTTACCTCTTCACTCCCAGCAGGTCGATGCAGATGGAGATGGAGAGCAGCCCCTCGTCCTCCGCCTGACACATGCGGAGGAACTGCTCCCCGTTCAACTCCTTCACGGACTTGTTCTTCAGGTACTTGAAGGAGTAGCCGTAGTGAGCCTCATCCACGTCCTGGGGAGGGGGGGGGGGGGGGGGGGGGGGGCGGTCAACAACAGATGATTAAAAGTAAAAACCGTAAAACCTGTCATGATGAATTTGTTTTCTTTCACTGTGCTAAAGTGTACGTATGTAAAAAAAAAAATTTAAAAAAAGAATTATTATTATTATAACATTATTCTGTTATCAACTGTATTTAAGGGGCTGTAGACAACCGGATCGCGTTCTGTTTCCTCTGAGCCTAGCAATCACAAACAACACAAATGCGCATTTGTTTGGAAATCTCAGCAAAAGAAACGACCAACACTTTGGAAATAAGAAAGAAAGAAGCATGAGGTTTATCCAGGTAGTATACTCAATGCAAAAACGTAGCGTACGCAGATATAAGTAGTGTCATCAGATTGGCTTTACTTCGGTTGTTCCAGTGCCATTTCCACTACTGGGGAATAATGGGAACTAATGGGGATAGCTACCGATAGCTACCGGGGTAAACAAAAGCGTTATTCCTCCTGACGCAATGGTTGACGCGTTTTCTTTGTGCCTTCATTTCCCTTCATTTTTCCCGGGAGATCGTACCCGGATCGTACGCTGATGGTGTCATTATTCTCTAGCCATTACACTGTGCAATCAACATTTACTTCATATTGATACGTTAAAGCAAACAAGTTGTCTACAGGACCTTTAAGAATACATGGCCAAAGGAAAAAAGCCAGTCAGTATAAAACAAACTCAACATGTACAGACACGTTCCACAACAGCGCTTCATATTTTCCTATGGCTTAGGCCGTTACAGTCGGCCTGTTTTTGCGGCCTGTTACCTCAATAAACACACCGCCGGACTCAGCTGACTTACAAGTATTTGCACAGTCTACCTTTTTGCCCTTCTTGGTGGGTTTGGTGTTGATCTTGGCTCTCTCCTGGAAGGTCTGCCTCAGCGTGTGTCGGACCAGGGGCTCGCGTGCAATCTGCATGGCCACCATGTACCGCGTGCCGTCCAGAACCGCTTCGGGGGTACCGAACTGACTGGACGACCAACACAACGATAAAGACATGTTGCTGAAATTATCCTGTATTTTAACATGAACTTTTACTCTCATTGTATGTACTACCTACGTTGTTGTATTTAAATCAAACCTCTCTGCCTTAATTGATTGTATTTATATGCTATGTCTCCCACATGTTCCTGTACTGATTACAAATTAAGATGTACATTATTAACCTCAGACGGGAAATTCGGGCAATGATCTGCACTGTATTATGTAGTATAATATATAATACAGTAATATATATATCTGTATAATCTGTACTGTAGTGATGTAATCACACTCACGGCTAAATGTATATATCCATACAACACTTTGTTTCAAACCTGGTTTGGGTTTTTTCAGGTGCATTTTATGAATCAAAATAAGCCTGATGAACAGGAGTAGGTGCTGAGTGAGGAGCTTGCGTGGCTGACCTGCAGGTGTAGTCCTTGGCGAGCTCCAGCGGCTCGGCTGGGAACTGCTCCGTCTCGTGGCGCTGGTAGCTGTCTCGCAGGTTCTCCCCAAACTGCTCTGGAGTCAGCCCAAACTTCTTAGCCAGGCCGTCTGGGGGGGGCAAGACGGCAGAGACACGGTACATTTATACCATGATAAGACATGATAAGACAAACTAAGATAAGATAACATAAACTAAGCTAAAATAACCTAAGATAGGCTAAGATAAGATAAGACTGAGGGTTAAATATATGTATAGTAAATGTAATGGAATAAAACTAAATAAATAAATGTAATTAACATATATACACACTTCAAAAGACCTAGTTCTTGGGGGAAGAAAAGTGGTTCAATTTCCTATTTAAAAGGGATGGATGGAAAATGATGTGATACTGAAAACCGCACTCCCAGTGTGTGGATGTTAAGTGTCCAACAACGACACCTGGTGGCCAGGAACTCACCTAGCCCAGCACCCTGGCAGATGGTGTACATGTCTCTACGAGAAGCCAGCTTCAGGTCTGGCCCTTTCAACTGCTGCTCTCCCTCCTCCTCCTCCGGCTCCTCTTCCTCTGCATCCTGTTCCTCTGTGAAGGCAAGACAAACCTGTAGTTGCAAAGACAGAAGGTAATACTTCCCTCGACAATACTTTAGTCATTCAGCGTTTTCTCTAACTCCCTGCTGGAATCCATTGATTCCCTGCAGTTATTTCATATTTTGTGAAATAACTGCTTAAAAAGAAACAGTTCTGGTTTAATTGGTAATAAGGAAAATATTCAGCAAAATCTGCTCACCATAAAATAAAAAATGTATCCCTTTTCGTAGTAATGAATGAAAACAGCTTAATGACACTAAATTTAAGTATATGTGACATTAACGGTCACAGTTAATGTTAAAACCTCTAAAGTTAAGAGGTTCTTTAGAGGTCGATACAAACAGCTGAAAGTGAACCTACTGTCTTCATCGACTTCCTTGATCTTTTTGAGTTTCTTCGTTTTAGACCTGGATGCGTTCTGCATCTTGGGTATGTCCCGGCCGTAGTATAGCAGGAAGTGGTTGTAGACGTCGCTCAGCTCGTCACCCGACTGCACATTCTTTAACCTGGAGACACACAAACAATGGACATGATATTCGATGTTTCAATTATTAGATCTTGATAATTGGAAGCTTTTTTGAGGGACTGGACTGGACTACCAGCATTAACCACCACGGCTTATGAGTAGCAGACTGTGGAGTGTGTGTGGTTCATAGCTGAATTAAGCAGCCTCACCTGGCCCGTGTCAGTCTGATTAGACCCTACCTCTAGTAGTAGACCCTACCCCTAGTAGTAGACCCTACCTCTAGTAGCAGACCCAACCTCTAATAGGAGACCCTACCTCTAGTAGTAGACCTTACCTCTAAACCTCTAGTAGTAGACCCTACCTGTCAATGTCGGCTGTATCCAGGGGACGGATGCCGTCCGAGAGCGGCTTGTCCGGGTCAGCGGAGATCAACTCAAACTGGAAGGCCTGCATCCTGTGGAAGAGGCGTTTCAGGTTCTGCTTCCGGGTCTTCAGCTGGGTCCACTGAGAGGGAGATGTTCACAAGGGTTAGCTCGCCTGCATTCACATCACTCAGCCTCCCCCCTCCATTGATACCTTGCTTACCGACAGCGATATATTGTTTTTTTTACTTTCTACTGACAAATGTACTTATTGTGCTTTGGACAAAAGCATCTGCTAAATGACCTAAATGTAAATGTAAATCAAGAGCAAAAAGAGTGGTGAAGTGAATTACCTTTTCGTCCCACTGCCAAGCCTTCCAGAGGTCATTGATGTTCAGCTCTGGCTCCACGTACTCCTTCCTGTAGAAGGCGATGAACGGCACCTGGCGACACGACACACAGCCTTTTAGAAAAACTTGTTAGTAACGCATCTGCTGCAAAGGAAAAGTTAATTGACTTTTAATAATGTAAAATGAAGATTTTCGCTGTTTCGTGAATTCTGTACTTCGTCCAAAGTTTGCCAGATGGATCCAAAGGCAAATACTGAGTGACAGCTGGAGACGGCGACCTGGCTTCACCTGGGTTTGTGTATGAGCGTGAGGTGGTGGAGATAGGAGACGTACCTCAAAGTGCTGGTTCCTCATGAAGTTCAGAGCCTCCTTGATCTTCTGGATCATGCTGGGACCCTTTCTGCTGAAATTAGTAGTAGGGCCTCTCTCCAAGTAGTCTGTGTTCTCCTGAATTCAAACAAAAACCAAAACACAGTTGAAGGCCATCTGGTGGTTACCACATGGACTGATGGACAAATATGATCCACACACTGTGTTATTGGTGTTTTGGTTATCACCCGTTAGGTTTCGATATGATTTGAAACGCCCCTTTAGGAGGAGCGGCCGATATATTACTGTAGATGCGCTATGGCGCCAGTTCTCTGTGTGTTTGCTTCCTGGTGGTTCACAAGATGAAGCTCTGGGTTTATTGCATCCAAACAAACGCAATAAAGAGACCTTCTCTGTAGACACAGCCTCACTAAGTGCCAGTCAAGAATTGTTGTTGTGAGTGAGAAGCGTGGTCACCTGCATGGAGATAGTGGGGGTGGAGAAGGCGTGGCGGTAGATCCACTCGGCCTCTTCCTCAAGCTCCTCATCCTCAGCAGGCCGCACAGGGATGGAGCGCAGCTGCAGGTGGCCGAGAGACATGCCGCAGGTCAGACCAAGACAACAACTTTACACTCTGGTATTCACTTACAGTTGGTGCACTTAGGCCCATACAGTCCTGTGGTTATTACATAGACCAGTGGTTCTCAACCACCGGGCCACGGACCAGGGCTGGGCTGCAGAGATTTAGAAATGAAAGCATTATTACCATTTTTACCATTTTTACAGTCTATATCTGTTTATATTGTACCTAATTAAATTTAACAGCACAATGAGCAACTGGGAGTCATTGACTATAACTGCCCAAATTCAGTACATTTGCATTAAATGCTGCCCTTAGTCGCCCAAAACGCATATGTCTGAATAAAGGTATTTCACAGCCTATCAAAAGCCTGTTACTATGCAGTTTGTGTTTGTTAAACGTGATGCACCTCCCAATATCCATATTTGGTTATGACCTTATATGGATCAGAGGTCAGGGAATGTAATTAGCGCTCTTCGTTGTGGTGGATAGATGCGTTATACATAACTAAGATAACAATGGCAAAGATACAGACTTTGATAAGAGGGTTAAAGGTACATACGGGGAAAAATTGTAAGGGGGAATGTGAATAAATGTACATTCACACATTTGTCCCTTATCAAAGCAGCTCCTGCGATTTGGATATGGCACTTGGCTATATTGCGATTTCGATGATATTTGGATGAATTGTTCAGCCCTACCTGGAACCTCTCAGGCATGTCGGTGGAGCGGATCTCGTTGTCCTGGTCCGTCATGTGGCTGCTCTCCAGCTCGCTGGGCTCGTAGATCTCGAAGATGCTCCGGCGACCCGCCCGCTTCTTGGCCTGCTTCTTGGGCCGGTCCCACGACTCTTCGTCGCCATCCTCCTCCTCGTCCTCTGCGTCGTCGTAGGCCTCCGTGTCAAAGTCGGCGAAGTCAAAGTCTCCTCCGAATATCTCCTGAGCCTCCTGAAGGGCCCTGCAGTGAAGCGTTTGTCCGTTGAGCCCGCTAGAGGTTTTATAGGCCCGTTTTACAGACAAACTGGTCTGACTCGAATAGAAGATGGTCTACTCTCATTCGTCATTAGACGGTACATATAGATAAATGATATCTTTCATCTGATCTTGTTTTGTTAAGCATTTTGGGCTGGATCTTTGCATAAAAGGTGCTATACAAATATAAAGTTATTAATATTAATGTTATTATCTTTAAACACACCTAATTTGCCTCTGTGACAAAAAACAGACATTGAACTTCAACTTGGACTATCAAATATTTTTTGATCAGACTCTGGTTATCAGATCTTGGGGATAAACTAAAACTCTGGTCCCTAAGTTTTAGCCCTGGCATCAGACCAGTATGTGTTACCAGTGTCTGTGCATTTTATAACTTTTATAATAACTATTCTATCACAGTACTAGTTGACAGACTAGGTTCACTTACGCATCCGTGTATCCCGGCAACTTTTTCCTCCACTTGGGTTTCTTCAGTGGCTGCCCATCGTCGTCCACGATGAAGTCATCAATATCTGAGCGACACACACACACACATATATAAATATATATCCAATACCACAAAGACCATTGTAATATTAATAATCAGTCCACACACCAGACTCCTCGTCTTCCTCCTCCTCCTCCCCAGGGTGCAGGGGCATGTCCAAGGCCGGCTCGTTCTCCTCCAGGCCGGTCCCCCCCATGAAGATTTCGTCGGCGATCATGTCCTTCTCATGGGCATCGCGTACGTCTTCGTCCCCGTCCTCATCCTCGTCCTCCGACATATCCCGCAGACGCCTGAACTTTTGCTGGCGACCGTGAAATTAAAGATACAAAAATTTGAATAAGAAAATGGATTAAAAAAAACAAAACAAGATAGTATGATGTGAAGTAGGGTGCAAAATTAACTTTTTTGTCCACCGGCCAAATGCTAGCAAATGTTTATATTTTACAAGCCACTCAATAGATTTTTTGGGCTGATGAGTGAAGCGAATCTAACAGCCACTTGCATATTTTACCTGCATTTAGCTGGTGGCTGCTGCTAATTTAGTGCCCTGACGTGAAGTGATACAATGAATGAATAATAATAATAATTAACGTTTATTCACGATAATTAATAATTCATTTATTATTATTTTATTAGTTATTTTATGGTTTACCCTTTTCACTTTCACTCCCAGATTTTCTTCGATGAGGTCGATGTCATCATCATCCAGGCGGTCGTCGTAACCTATGCCGGGAGACATTGAACCTGATCAAGTGGCTCTCATCTAACCGATGGATCGACGTGAAATAAAGACGCAGGACAGGTAAACACTGACTTCTCTTCCTTTTGCGATGTCCAATTTCCTCCCCGGAGTCGCTGTCCTCCTCTGCATCCCTCTTGTTCCCCCCCCTCGCTGCTCCTCCCACTCCTTCATCTTCTTCTTCTTCTTCTTCCTCCTCCTCCTCATCTTTCTCCACGTCGTCATCGATCAGACCCCGGAGGTTCCCGTGCTCATCTTGATCCTCTGGATTTTCATCCTCCTCCTCCTCATCTGCGAGAAGCAAAAATAAATGAAAGGTCATGTCCTCTGGTCACATGATCTGGTAGCACTTATTGTGCATTTTCTCATGTTTGCAGGAAGATGAACAGAACATTTGAGCTGTTAAGACGTCAGTAACAAGCGGCAGATTCATCTTACCATCGTTGGCCGCTTCGTGTTTCTGTGACTTCTTCTGTTCAGCGGGTTTGCCGAACAACTCGTCCTCAGACTCGTCTGCTTCACTCTCAATGAAATCGGACATGGCTGATGATCTGTTGATGTAAGAGGCAACCGGACCTTGAAACAGAAGCTGAATTATCCATAGCTGTCCCTGTATGTGTGTACTGAGATGATGATGATGATGATGATGATGATGATGATGATGATGATGATGATGATGATGATTTTTCATGCACTTTCATGCACCCACTGTAAAGACTGTGAGGCTACTGTTTATGGGGCCATAGCATCAAGAGTCAAATAGAGTCAAATATATATATAATAATATGCAATGCAAAATGCATAACATAAAATGCAAAACCATTTGGCATTTGAAACTCGTTGCGTCCTGCAAAAAGCAAATGCAAAAAAAAATTAAAAAAACAAAAACCACCACCCTGACAACAGCAAGGCCTTTCCTGCACAATATCTACACACACACACACACACACACACACACACAATACGTCTGGTATGCATTTCGTATTGTACAAAACGTCATTTGCGGGGAGAGTGCTAGACCCGGACCCGGGACCCGGGACCCGGACCGCAGGGTGTCCCAGCAGCGCTGCACCGCAGAGACCGCATCATGCTAACTCACCGGCTAGCAAGGCAGCAGCAGCAGCAGCAGCACCGCCTGAAACCGACCCATGAAACCGACCCACTTCCCCCCTTATGTACCCCTACATACCTGTCTCACCCTCCTCAGGGTCCAGCGGTCACACTGCCGTATGGCTGCGGGGTGTCATTGTCGTCGGTACCGGCTGGTCCGGTCCGGTCCTGTGCTGTGGTATGGGGGTGGTGGACGACGGCTCGGTGCTGGATGCAGGGAGGACCCGCTGGAGGAGACGGAGGACGACGTCACACCTTGGCTTCACCGGAGAACTGCTCTCAAATCATGTAGAAAGGTATCTAGTGTCATTATTAATTGTAGTAAAAAAAAAAAAAATTTTGAAAAAGCTGTCGGAGGTATTATTTTATTAAAAACTGTTTTTTTTGTATTTATTCATTATGTTTGTTTTTGTGACTCTTATTTCGGTGACACTTTAGATTAGGGACCACAAATTCACCATTAACTAGTTGCTTATTAGCGTGCATATCAGTAGCATATCTAGTTTAATTGTTAATTATAGTAAAAACATTTTTTTTTAAAGTAAAATAGTAAAAGAAATAATAAAAAAAAATTTGAAAAAGCTGACAGAGGTATTATTTTATTTATTTTATTGTATTATATGTTTGTTTTTGTGACTCATTTGCATGTCTTATTTTGGTAACACTTTAGATTAGGGACCACATATTCACCATTTGCTTATTAGCATGCATATTAGTAGCATATTAGCTCTTTATTAGTCATTATAAAGCACTTATTAATGCCTTATTCTGCATGGCCATATTCACTACTACGAGGCCATTAACTAATTAAGAGTTTTCCCTCAATAACCTCCTAATTACTGCTTATTGATAGGAAGTAAGGAAGTTGCTGTTCTGTTCTCATGTAACAAAACACAAAACTACAAGTGTTAATAATGTCCAAATAACTCTACATTAAGTCTTTCTAACTCAGAATATGTTCCCCATTATAAAGTGAGGTCTTGCTCATCACCAATATACGAGTAGTTTGACACTTATTAACCCACACAGGTTCCCTATTCTAAAGTTGCCTCCTCTTCACACTTAGTTAATGGTAAATATGTGGTCCCTAATCTAAAGTGTTAACCTTATTGGTGTTCACAGGCAGGAGTGTTAACATAACATGTATGTGTTTGGGTGTGGGAGGATGAAACCCCCACGTGAACACGGGGAGAACATACAAACACACACACAGAAAGGTCCCCATCGACGTTCGAACCCAGGACCTTCTTGCTGTGGGGAAGCGGTGCTAAGCAGTGTGCCACCACCGTGCCAGAAGGAGACAGACATCGTAAAACAATTTAGATAATTAGCCAGCTGATGTTGACATCGTATTAACATTTCTGCTCCACCGGGTGCATTTGAATGTCTCCAATCTGAGGGTAAAATACACAATGAGGTCAAGGTTCATTATCTCCACTGAGTTGACACACAGTGGACAACAACACACGTAAACCTGCTCATTGGGAAGACAATAAAACAATAACAAGACAGGACAGAAAAGACTAGACAAAGGTTGAAGGTTTACAAAGGTTGAACATCTGATGGGCAGATTCCAGCATGTCTACAATCTCTTGAGAGATAAGACATATCTGCATATGAATGCAACTATTTATTAGACAATAGCCGATGGGTTTCGAGACAATTTGGTATCAAGGTAATGAGTCTGTGAGGTTTGTGCGGTTGATTGCTGGATTACAGGGGCTGCACACTTCGATGAACCAGCTTTCACCACACACACTTAGGAGAGAGCCACTGTCATGGCAGTATGTACCATCTGCTCGGCTCCTAACACCTGGCCATTTCCAATAAATGGATATCCTGATATTCCTGGTACCTGTGTCTTCATCTGCTTCACTGCAGTGTAGCAGCCCCACCAAGCCCCAGTCGAATCAGTCTGACTCAGGCCAGGCGAGGATGTAAACCAGCTATCAACCACACAAACTTCACACCGCCATTAAAGAAACATATGTTTCTGGGTTCTGGCTGTAAGCTCTACAGGTGATTTCTGTCTCCACAGAGCCGGGAGAAAGGCCCTGGAAAACCCTCCCAATCAATCAATCAAGAGCCTTGGTTGTGCCAACACCCCTGATAATGCACCTTGTAGCAAAACACCTTTTAAGTACAACTCATTTAGGCTGATTTGAAACACAACAGAGTGAGTTTATTTTCAGCAGACATTTTAACCAAGCAGGCGGTCCATCAATCAATCGATCGATCAATATATCTTACCGTTGCCCTTATTTGGGTGTTGGCCTGATGCGGCTCCTGGCGCAGGCCCTCAGTAAGAGCTGTCACTGCGTACTTGGTGGCGATCGATTTCATCATGCTGCAAAAAGAAAATATAGTTAAAGGATTGAATTGTATTTGATAGGGATGATGCAATTTTCCACTCTTGTCCCTAGTTGGGCTTTTACACGTACCGCGTCATTAAATTATACAGCTTTCAGTATCGTAAAAATACACTATGGATATTAAAATACAATACACATAATACAATACACCAATAAACACACTAATAATACAATGTGAATTTGAATGTGGATAGTTACTGAATGTTGTCAGTAGTATATATATAGTATATAACTTATCAGTACACAGGTAGTTAGTAAAGGTAGATCAGTAGTATTACTAACCAGTACACAGGTAGTTAGTAAAGGTAGATCCAAGGGCGTCATCACCTTTTATGACATATTACGTGTCCCCCCCCCAATTATATTATGGTGACGCCCATGTATGAAACCCATTAACACCCTAACCCTAATATCAAACCTTAACCCTAATATGAAACCCATTAACATTAGGGTAAGTGGTAGTTAGTTTTTCTTGAATAACTTTTTTTCTGAAGGTCGTAAAGACTCAGAGCCGATGTCTGCCCCATGGTTTATGGGGAAGCCGAACATGCCAGTCTTGGTCCTGAGTCATTGCGACCTTCCGTTCTGAAACCCTAACCCTAATATCAAACCTTAACCCTAATATGAAACCCATTAACATTAGGGTAAGTGGTAGTTACTTTTTCTTGAATAACTTTTTTTCTAAAGGTCGTAAAGACTCTGAGCCGATGTCTGCCCCATGGTTTATGGGGAAGCCGAACACGCCAGTCTTGGTCCTGAGTCATTGCGAACTTCCGTTCTGAAACCCTTACCCTAATATCAAACCTTAACCCTACTATGAAACCCATTAGTGGTAGTTAGTTTTTCTTGAATTACTTTTTTTCTGAAGGTCGTAAAGACTCAGAGCCGATGTCTACCCCATAGTTTATGGGGAAGCCGAACACGCCAGTCTTGGTCCTGAGTCATTGCGACCTTCCGTTCTGAAACCCTAACCCTAATATCAAACCTTAACCCTACTATGAAACCCATTAGTGGTAGTTAGTTTTTCTTGAATTACTTTTTTTCTGAAGGTCGTAAAGACTCAGAGCCGATGTCTACCCCATAGTTTATGGGAAGCCGAACACGCCAGTCTTGGTCCTGAGTCATTGCGACCTTCCGTTCTCTTAACCCTAACCCTAATATCAAACCTTAACCCTAATATGAAACCCCTTTAACATTAGGGTAAGTGGTAGTTAGTTTTTCTTGAATAACTTTTTTTCTGAAGGTCGTAAAGACTCAGAGCCGATGATTGCCCCATGATTTATGGGGAAGCCGACCACGCCAGTCTTGGTCCTGAGTCATTGCGACCTTCCGTTCTGAAACCCTAACCCTAATATCAAACCTTAACCCTAATATAAAACCCATTAACATTAGGGTAAGTGGTAGTTAGTTTTTCTTGAATAACTTTTTTTCTGAAGGTCGTAAAGACTCAGAGCCGATGTCTGCCCCATGGTTTATGGGGAAGCCGAACACGCCAGTCTTGGTCCTGAGTCATTGTGACCTTCCGTTCTGAAACCCTAACCCTAATATCAAACCTTAACCCTAATATGAAACCCATTAACATTAAGGTAAGTGGTAGTTAGTTTTTCTTGAATAACTTTTTTTCTGAAGGTTGTAAAGACTCAGAGCCGATGTCTGCCCCATGGTTTATGGGGAAGCCGAACACGCCAGTCTTGGTCCTGAGTCATTGCGACCTTCCGTTCTGAAACCCTAACCCTAATATCAAACCTTAACCCTAATATGAAACCCATTAACATTAGGATAAGTGCTAGTTAGTTTTTCTTGAATAACTTTTTTTCTGAAGGTCGTAAAGACTCAGAGCCGATGTCTGCCCCATGGTTTATGGGGAAGCCGAACACGCCAGTCTTGGTCCTGAGTCATTGCGACCTTCCGTTCTCTTAACCCTAACCCTAATATCAAACCTTAACCCTAATATGAAACCCATTAACATTAGGGTAAGTGCTAGTTAGTTTTTCTTGAATAACTTTTTTTCTGAAGGTCGTAAAGACTCAGAGCCGATGTCTGCCCCATGGTTTATGGGGAAGCCGAACACGCCAGTCTTGGTCCTGAGTCATTGCGACCTTCCGTTCTCTTAACCCTAACCCTAATATCAAACCTTAACCCTAATATGAAACCCATTAACATTAGGGTAAGTGCTAGTTAGTTTTTCTTGAAAAACTTTTTTTCTGAAGGTCGTAAAGACTCAGAGCCGATGTCTGCCCCATGGTTTATGGGGAAGCCGAACACGCCAGTCTTGGTCCTGAGTCATTGCGACCTTCCGTTCTCTTAACCCTAACCCTAATATCAAACCTTAACCCTAATATGAAACCCATTAACATTAGGGTAAGTGCTAGTTAGTTTTTCTTGAATAACTTTTTTTCTGAAGGTCGTAAAGACTCAGAGCCGATGTCTGCCCCATGGTTTATGGGGAAGCCGAACACGCCAGTCTTGGTCCTGAGTCATTGCGACCTTCCGTTCTCTTAACCCTAACCCTAATATCAAACCTTAACCCTAATATGAAACCCATTAACATTAGGGTAAGTGCTAGTTAGTTTTTCTTGAATAACTTTTTTTCTGAAGGTCGTAAAGACTCAGAGCCGATGTCTGCCCCATGGTTTATGGGGAAGCCGAACACGCCAGTCTTGGTCCTGAGTCATTGCGACCTTCCGTTCTCTTAACCCTAACCCTAATATCAAACCTTAACCCTAATATGAAACCCATTAACATTAGGGTAAGTGCTAGTTAGTTTTTCTTGAATAACTTTTTTTCTGAAGGTCGTAAAGACTCAGAGCCGATGTCTGCCCCATGGTTTATGGGGAAGCCGAACACGCCAGTCTTGGTCCTGAGTCATTGCGACCTTCCGTTCTGAAACCCTAACCCTAATATCAAACCTTAACCCTAATATGAAACCCATTAACATTAGGGTAAGTGGCTAGTTAGTTTTTCTTGAATAACTTTTTTTCTGAAGGTCGTAAAGACTCAGAGCCGATGTCTGCCCCATGGTTTATGGGGAAGCCGAACACGCCAGTCTTGGTCCTGAGTCATTGCGACCTTCCGTTCTCTTAACCCTAACCCTAATATCAAACCTTAACCCTAATATGAAACCCATTAACATTAGGGTAAGTGGTAGTTAGTTTTTCTTGAATAACTTTTTTTCTGAAGGTCGTAAAGACTCAGAGCCGATGTCTGCCCCATGGTTTATGGGGAAGCCGAACACGCCAGTCTTGGTCCTGAGTCATTGCGACCTTCCGTTCTCTTAACCCTAACCCTAATATCAAACCTTAACCCTAATATGAAACCAAGGGCATCATCACCTTTTTGAGAATGGGGGGGACATATTATAAGGGGGGTTCTGGGGGTCCTCCCCCCGAAAAATTTGAAAGAAGTAGATGCAATTTCCCGCATTCTGGTGCATTTTACCATGTTTCATTTTACCAAGTCCTTATGTCCATCTCGCCTGTCGAATAGTCAATGTTGGAGACCAGCAGGTTTCCTGGTAGGCTAGGCCAGTGGTTCTCAAATGGGGGTACTTGAAGGCACTCCAGGGGGTACGTGAGATTTATTTCGCGCGTAGGTCCGGGGTGGGTTACGATCACACGATGAGGCTACGTTTTAATCGTTTTGATGAAATTAGCAAGTTACCAATCTAACATGACCTGGCACTAATACGCTAAATATCTGAACCGAAAGAAAGCCTTTTCAGCTAAAGCTGGACATTTTGACAATGACTGTGTTCAGTCTGTGTTGCTGAAGTCTATCGCTGTCGTTGATCCGACTCTCAACATAGGCTTGCTTCGGTGTGTGATGCTGCTTTGTGTGGTAAAAAAACAGTAAAACGCGGAGTGGATTTTTACTTCTATGGGTATTCCCCCTACTGATAAAGTGGAACGGATTTGATTTTGAAGCAATGGAAAGAACGCTGGACTAGTAGACCAGTCATGCACTAATATTTTTTATGGTAAATGTGGGGGGGTCCAAACGACTATTTTTCCAATTATATTATGGTGACGCCCATGGGTAGATCAGTAGTATTACTAACCAGTACACAGGTAGAAGGTAGATCAGTAGTATTACTAACCAGTACACAGGTAGTTAGTAAAGGTAGATCAGTAGTATTACTAACCAGTACACAGGTAGCTAGTAAAGGTAGATCAGTAGTATTACTAACCAGTACACAGGTAGTTAGTAAAGGTAGATCAGTAGTATTACTAACCAGTACACAGGTAGCTAGTAAAGGTAGATCAGTAGTATTACTAACCAGTACACAGGTAGTTAGTAAAGGTAGATCAGTAGTATTACTAACCAGTACACAGGTAGTTAGTAAAGGTAGATCAGTAGTATGACTAACCAGTACACAGGTAGCTAGTGTATGACTAACTAGTACACAGGTAGTTAGTAAAGGTAGATCAGTAGTATGACTAACTAGTACACAGGTAGTTAGTAAAGGTAGATCAGTAGTATGACTAACCAGTACACAGGTAGCTAGTAAAGGTAGATCAGTAGTATGACTAACCAGTACACAGGTAGTTAGTAAAGGTAGATCAGTAGTATGACTAACCAGTACACAGGTAGTTAGTAAAGGTAGATCAGTAGTATGACTAACCAGTACACAGGTAGTTAGTAAAGGTAGTAGTATGACTAGGCCTAATGGTCACCCAACGGCCAGCCAGGGTCCATTGAGTCTACTGGAAACAGTTTGTAATGTTTTCAAAAATTTTAGTATTACATAAGTGGTTAATAATCACACACGCACACGCACACGCACACACACACACACACACACACACACACACACACACACACACACACACACACACTGTGTTGGGTGAAGAACAGAAGAAGAAAAAGGGAATTCAAGAAGGGAGATAATGGAGAGAAGTGCACTAAGAGGGAGGAGATAAGTGCACTATTAGGCGGCCGTTGAGAAGTACACTAGGCGGGAGGAAGAGAGAAGTGCACTAGGCGGGAGGAAGAGAGAAGTGCACTAGGAGGGAGGAGAGAAGTGCACACCCCCCCTCCGCGTGCACAACTGCGTCCACGCGGAGGGGGGGCGTGTGTGTGTAATATTTACGACGGGGTGTCGGAAAAGCTCCGCCTTGCCGTCAAACTAAACCAAACTAAACCAAACCAAACCAAGCTAAACTAAACTAAA